>VZQC01015648.1:572210-673675 GCA_009823505.1 Rhizomys pruinosus
GGGGGTGCGCGGGACAAACCTTTAAACCAAAAACAGGGGAGACAGGAGAAAACGGATGTTACGGCGTTCAAGACCACCACTGTCCACAAGAAGAAGACGACCCTGTCAAAAAAAAAAAAAAAAAAAAAAAAAAAAAAAAAAGAAGTGCCTGTTTACCCAGACATATCTATAGAAGTACCTGTTTACCCAGACATATCTACAGAAGCACATGTTTACCCAGACATATCTGTATAAGTACCTGTTTACCCAGACATAGCTATAGAAGTACCTGTTTACCCAGACATAGCTATAGAAGTACCTGTTTACCCAGACATATCTATAGAAGTGCCTGTTTACCAGGACATATCTACAGAAGTACATGTTTACCCAGACATATCTATAGAAGTACATGTTTACCCAGACATATCTATAGTAGTATATGTTCACCCAGACATATCTATAGAAGTACCTGTTTACCCAGACATACCTATAGAAGTACCTGTTTACCCAGAAATATCTATAGAAGTACACATTTACCCAGACATATCTATAGAAGTACCTGTTTACCCAGAAATATCTACAGAAGTACACGTTTACCCAGACATATCTACAGAAGTACATAACACCCAGACATATCTATAGAAGTACCTGTTTACCCAGACATATCTATAGAAGTACCTGTTTACCCAGACATATCTATAGAAGTACATATTTACCTAGACATATCTATAGCTAGTTGCCTTTATACCCAGGTGTTTAAAGAATTACTGCTAGCCAACACTATCAGCTCAAAACTGAGGTGGTTACAAAATGTTCATAAGTAGACTATGTTAGGCATGATCAAGGATAATACTGTTCTTTTTTTTTTTTTGGTCTTTTCGAGACAGGGTCTCCCTGTAGCCCCAGATGTCCTGGAACTCACTCTGTAGACCAGGCTGGCCTTGAACTCACAAAGATCCACCTGCCTCTGCCTCCTGAGTGCTAGGATTAAAGGCATGCACCACCACGCCTGGCTGATAATACTGTTCTTTAATTAATCATTTGTTCATTTAATTATAAATATGCATGACCTAAACTGTTATAATAATTATGACAGATAAATAATTTCAGAGTTAAGAAAAAAAGGTCTAAAGATATTAAGCTGCTTATGTCATAAAGGCCAGTTACCCCAGGACCAAATTCTGGCCAGAAATTTGGGCCTTTAACATTGTATCACATCTAGAACTATGATCATTTCACTTGTGGTGACACATGGGTCATCTTTGAGTCCATTCATATGAACAGTTTTTCTTTTTCTTCATTGTGAGCCATACTGCCCTATCTCTTTGTTCTTTTTTTACTATTCACTAAATACTGCTTATAAAAGCATAGTAGAAGATGATGTAAACTAACAACACCAGAAATAGCAAGTCCTTTTTGTTAAGAGCAGCAAGCAGTAAACCTAGTGCTCACCTTTGTTTGGTTTTAATCTAATTCAGTGTTCTGCTGTTCACTACCAACCTGAAAGATCTGGCTTCCCTTCTCAGCAGTGCTTTGGTTTCAGCTAGTCTAGAGATCTTTTGCTATTCCTCAGTTTTCCAGACTGAATGAGAAATCTGTTTTAAGATTCACCCATTTTCAGACTGCCTGAGAGTGCCTGAATCCTGCCTCCACGAGGTGTCAAGTATGCCAGTCACCACCCATCAAAGAAGCTTCTTCTGCATCGTCCTCAGATGGAGACTATTACAGACAAATGGTCACACACATTGTCTGTGAACGTCCCATGCCTAAGCGGCACATCTACAATGCAACCTCTACACCTAAGGCTCACATAGAAAAAGAGATAAAGAGGACACTAATGAATCTCAACTCTCATTAATACAGCTCCCTCACAAAACAGAGGGCCAGGAACTTTAAAAGGACACAAATGGCCAAAGTGTAGAGATTAGGAGTCTGCAGAGTGTAGGTCCGTGGACAGGACTTCTATATTAAGCTTCATCTACCCAAGGCTCAGGGACCATTGCTGAAGAGGGGGCAGAAAGATTTTAAGAGCCAGGGAGGAGATACACAACTATATAGAAATAGAATCCTACACACTTCTGAGACCCTGATTCATATGAATCTACAGAAATGGTGTCAGCATGCATAAGACCCATGCAAACTTATGAAGACAAAAACCTAGCATGGAACTGGGGAAAGGGACAGTAGACCCCAATCTTAGCTGAAGAAATATTGGCAGGTGATTACTGTTGGGTGAGGAAGAGATGATCTTAAAGCAAGGGACCAGGGAAAGGCTGATAAGAGCTCAGATGATGAACTGGCACTGAGGAGTGTCCAGGCACACTAACTTAACACAAATGACAGAGGTGTATGAATTCAGTTGGGGTGGGGGAGGGGGCTGTAGGAGGGTGCTGATGGAGACAGAGATATAAAGGTGATTAAAACTGATTGAAGGGGCTGGAGAGATGGCCTAGCGGTTAAGAGCACCGACTGCTCTTACAGAGGACCCGGGTTCGATCCCCAGCACCCACATGGCGGCCGAGAGCCGTCTGAAACTCCAATTCCAGGAGAACTCCAGCTCCAGGGGAATCCGAGACCCTCTTCTGACCTCCGCGGCGTTGCATGACACGGGTGCACAGACTTGCATGCAGGCAGTACATTCATACACATACAGAAATAAATAAAATTAATAAATTAAAAAAAAAAACTGATTGAAATGTTCTGTATGAAACACACAAAAATTCAATAAAAAAACTAACCAGGAGTGGTGGTACATGCCTATAATCCCTGCACTTGTGAGGTGATGCAAGAATTCAAGGCCATCTGGATTACACAGTGAGACCCTGTCTATTACAAACAAACAAACAAACAAACAAACAAACTTTGGCCAGAAGTCATTTGGGCTAAGAATGGTTATCTTTTTTTGCTCCTTAGATTCATACCAGTTTACTATACCTTGAAAGATCTTTCCTCCTCTTATCCTTCCTCTAGCCTCCAAAAGCCTGCTAAGGTACTACTGATAAGACCGCATATGCATCGAGCTTATAGAATGATCTTGGGCAGATCAGTCAAGTTAGTACTTCAACATTCTTTTTTATGAAAACAAAGGATACACAGATGATTCTTAATGTTCCTTCAAGCTTTCATATTCAATTATCTGATATATAACTTATGATCTATAAATATTTTTGTTCAGGATCAGTTTGTTCACATATTATTAGCAATCGGCAAACACACAAAAAATTATCAGCAATCATGATATGTTATGTGACTGTATATACACACACACAAAATAGATGAGCATACAGTAAGGTAAAAAAAAAATTATGTTACTTGGAATCCCCTATTTATTTTTAATTTGGGAAACACTGAACTTTTTGCAAAGTCAGTATTGTCCTAAAAATATTCATAAAGGAAATAAACTCTAAGGCACATTAACATGAAAACTGAAACCAAAACAACTCAGTTTAGGACACTTACCCATCCTCAGTTTCTTTTAGTAAGCGACTAGCAATTCTAATCAGCATGCAGTATGCAAACTGTGATTTAAGACCAGACTTAGTAAATTTATTTAACATCTTGGAAACAGCAAGACGATCATTCTTCCTAAGGTGATAAAGTACTCCCAATGCATGATACTAAAGAAACAAGAAAAAGAATGAAGCATGGAGATTAGAAAAAAAGAGAAAATAACATGAAAATAGAATCACATGGAGCCAGATAAAAGATACTCAAATCAAGTGGTCAAAGCAGAGTATCTTTTTATACTGAACTCAATACAGGTAACACTAAAAACAGTCTAATTTACCTACCCGAGAAGTTGTAAATTCAGAGTAGATAATAGGTAAGTGTTTACACATAACTTAAAGTGGATCTACTGGGATCAACACTGGCTCATATATCCTTAGGTTTAAGATTTTGACAGTGTCAGATTTATTTATTTAGTTAGTTAATTAGTTATTGACAAAGTTTTTCTATGTTGCCCAGGGTAGACTCAAATTCATGATCTCAAGTGGTTCTTGTGCCTCAGCCTCCCAAGTGCTGGGACTACAACTGTGTGCCACCTTATCAGGTTAAAGGTCCCTTTAAAGTGGCTTTGAATCTGTGACCACCTTAGTAAAGGTTTTTCTCCTCCTCCTGTTCCTCTTCCTCCTCTTCTTCTTCCTCCTTTTTTTTGTTGGTTTTTTTTTTGAGGCAGGGTCTCCCTATCGCCCCAGCTGCCTGGAACTCACTCTGAAGACCAGGCTGGCCTTGAACTCACAAAGATCCACCTGCCTCCCAAGTGCTGGGATTAAAGGAGTGTGCTACCATGCCTGGGAAGGATTAAGCTTCTAAAGTAGCCTAGGAGAGGGTCATTTTCATGACACTTTGTATAAAATAACGATGATCAGTTAGAGTAATAGGTGTGACTCAAGGGAAAAATAACTACCGTTTTCCACATTATATGCTAATAAAAATTTGTAACACTGAAAATATGTAAATATCTGCTCAAATACATACATTTTACATAAAAACTTCCAGTTAAGAATTCTATCATATTTCTTTTGATAAGAATAGACTAATAAATATCCTAAGATCTTTTTGACAAAAATTACTTCAATGTTTCATAAAGCAAAAGCTGGTCTTTTATTATTTTTTATAATATCTATAATCAAGACCTAAGAAACAGAGTTAACCGTCCTTTTACATAAAGTATTTTTCTTTTTTCTTCTTTTTGTTAAATTTTATTTTTTATGTATGCATGTATTGCCTAAATATATGTACGTACACCTTTGTCAAGTAATGGTGTGGGTGCTAGGAAATGAACCTGGGTCCTCTGCAAGAACAGACAGTGCTCTTAACTGCTGAGCTAACTCTTCAGTACCCACAAATTATTTTTCAAGTAAGACTGCAATGGATTGTGAAATCTTTTTTTTTGGGGGGGGGGGTCTTTTTGAGGCAGGGTCTCCCTTTAGTCCCAGCTGGCCTGGAGCTTGCTATGTAGACCAGGGTGGCCTTGAACTCACAAAGATCTGCCTGCATCTGCCTCCTGGAGTGCTGGGATTAAAGGTGTGCCACCGGGCCCGGTATGAAATACTTTTGAAATAAGCATTTCTATCAATTCCAGCAGGAGACTCTTTTCTGAATGTTCCTACTAGAGGTCATTCAAGCTTCTGCTAAACACCTAAAGAGCCTATAGAAGTAATCACAATGATGGGCTGGAGAGATGGCCTAGCGGTTAAGAGCGCCAACCGCTCTTACAGAGGACCTGGGTTCGATCCCCAGCACCCACATGGCGGCTGAGAACCGTCTGAAACTCCAGTTCCAAGAGAACTCCAGTTCCAGGGGAATCGGACACCCTCTTCTGACCTCCGCAGCATTGCACGACACGGGTGCACAAACTTGCATGCAGACAGTACATTCATAAACATACAGAAATAAATAAAAGTAATAAAAAAAATTAAAAAAAAAGAAGTAATCACAATGAATAAGATACCTATCTAGTTGATAATATGCACTAACAGGTTGATGAATATGACAAACAACTTGCCCTTAGTTACTGTGGAATGATCAATCCACTACCATGACACATAAACTGACATGAGTCAATGACAATACCTGCACCATGATATTGTCACTTGATGCAGCTTCTTGGGCTTCATTTATCCATCGCTTTACCACATCATAGCTTATCTTCATCATATGCTAAATTCAGGAAGACATGAGAATGTATAAAGATTTAGAAAAGAAACCAGAATTAAATTTCCTGAAAAATTACTAACATACATTTCCCAAAAGACAGAAAATTTTGTTGCTTTTAAACTCTATGTTAACTCTCTATTCCTAGAGCAACAGGTAAAACTATACATTTTTTCTTCAATACATCCCTTACAGGGTAATGAGACCCATACATATGCTTGTGAGTTGAAAAGGCAGACAAAAGTAACAAGAAGGGAGAAGGGAAAAACAGGGAGCACTGAACAGAATGGAATTTAAATGATGTTAATATAAGCCTCACTTCTATGAAATTCCCCTGGAAGAAACAGATAACAATATATCCCTTGATCTAAACTCTGATCCATGGTATTCCAGAATCATGAAGTTTTGTGACTTCACTGGTCTAATATTTTCACATATTGGTGTGTGTCTGTGTGTGCACATGTGCTCATGTTCATAGAGTGGAGCATGTGGTGTGTGTATGCACATGTGTGTATTTGTGTAGAAGCCAGAGGCCAAACTTGTTTTTTGAGATTAAGACCTCTCACTGGGACCTGGAGCCTAACAATGCGGGTTGGCTAGCTGGCCAAAGCGCGATAGAGATTGGCCTGTCCCCACCTCCCCAGACTGAGATGACACGCAGCGCCACCACGCCTGGCCTTTCTATGGGTTTTAGGGATGTACCTCTGGTCCTCCTGCTTTCCTGGTGGCACTTTACCAAAAGAGCTACCTTCTCCAGCCCCACATTCCTGATTTTAACCAAATGGAGTCTGATAAGTCTACATTAATATATTTTGTTTGGATGAAAAGGAAAAGATAAAAAGCTATTACTTAGATAAAGGTCATTTCTAGAGAGGAAATTCTGAAGTGATATGAGTTCAAAGGACATATGCAGACCCAAGAATGAGGGAAACTAAGGTCAAAGAGCTGAGAGGTGGCTGCAAAGCTCGTCAAGGAGTATCTGAACACAACCTTCCCCCCCCACTACTCACTCGCATGCCCTCCCCACCCTCATTATATGCACAATTTCAGCTTCCCCAACCCTTCCAAACACGGTAATTTCATGCTTTTATGACCCACTTTGACTGCTCATTGCCCTCTAGATAAAATAGGCATGCATACCTATTTTTAACTGCTTAGTAAGAGAAAAACAGTGATTATTTCTGAACTAGAAACTGTGCTATACATACAAACAAAAAGCTTCCTGATCACTTACTAAGGAAGATACCAGTGCTGAACTGGAGACACTGGAGACTTTGTCCACAATAGCCTGCTTCATGTATCTTTCAATGGCTTGCAACATTGTTCCCTAATAACATTCAAAATGAAAAAGCTGTTAAAGAAATATACTATCATGCAAAATTACTACCTTAAAATAATGTAAAAAAACTAGCCATACACTTATTCTGTACAAATTTTTTTTTACTTTTTTTTATAAAAGATTAAATTGCAAATCAAATGTAGACCCATGTTCCCCTTCTGTACAAATATTTAGTTTGCATTAAAAGATTATATAATTAGTTATAAAAATAAAAATATCTCAGCCGGGCGTGGTGGCACACGCCTTTAATCCTAACTCGGGAGGCAGAGGCAGGCGGATCTTTGTGAGTTCAAGGCCAGCCTGGTCTACAAAGTGAGTTCTGGGACATCTGGGGCTACAGGGAGACCCTGTCTTGAAAAGACAAAAATAAATAAATAAATAAATAAATAAAATAAAAATATCCCAGTATTTTAAGATGCAAAGGAAATTAAATGTATAATTTCCTTCTATAGCAAACCTTCAGTATGTAATCCTCTGGAAATAAGATTATTTTTTGCTTTAACTTGAAAAAAGCTCTGCTCTGAGAAGGTGGTGGCAGATGAAGATGAGTAAACAGACTACGATCAGTATTTAAAGAAAAGAACTTTAGTGTTAGCAATGGCACGCCAAGTCTCCCCACTAAAACAATGCCAAAATGAAAAACAACCACAAAAAAGTCACAGGCAGCAAAAATAAATTAAGTCATTTACAAAATGGATCCAGATTTACAAAATATCCAATATGATCTTGCCCAAATTATAAAAAATATGATCCAGATATGGCAAAAATTCCAGCACTCAGGAGACTGGGGCAGAATTATGAATTCAAGGCCAGTCTGAAGTACAAAACAAATTAAAAGGTCTGTACTACATAATGAGATCCTATCTCAAAAGAAATGATAAAACTTGAGAATACTAAACAAACAAACAAACAAACAAACAAACCCAGAGAATACTGCAAATATATACAAACATAAAGACATAGCCATTATTCAATCTGCTTGGCAATCTTGACCTACTCTTCATTCTAACTTTTTCCTATTCAGAGTTCCTAGAAAATCTAACATTCTACATGATCCCAAATCTCCAGCTACCAACACACTAGATCAAGAATAAACAACTGACTCAGGCCCAAGTGGACGAATCTGCTTTCTTTCTCTCTTTCTCTTTTTTTTTTTTTTTTTGGTCTTTTCAAGACAGGGCTATAGCCAGGCTCCTTGTAGCCCCAGGCTGTCCTTGAACTCACAGAGATCCACTTGCCCCAGCTACGATTAAAGGCATGCACCACCATGCCCAGCTGCAATCTGCTTTCTTATTGGTGACTAGTCACAAGCCTGTCTTTGAATATTTGAATGAGTAGTAAATGATGCTTCACTGCAGTAAGAGCAATCATCTGCTGAATTCCTTAGAGTAGCTCTATTTCTTATTCTTGTGACTAAAATAAAGGTTTGCCTCAAATTTTGAGAGATTTGTGACCTACAATAGAGTTTTTTTGTTTGTTTGTTTGTTTTGGTGTTTTCTGGACAGGGTCTCCCTATAGCCCCAGCTATCCTGGAACTCACTCTGTAAACCAGGCTGGCCTTGAACTCACAAAGATCTGCCTGCCTCTGCCTCCCAAGTGCTAGGATTAAAGGCGTGCGCCACCACGCCCGGCTTACAATAGAGTTTTTTAAAAAACTAAAACTGAATGGGTTTTTGTTTTCTATGTTTAACATACCCCAACTACAACAGTTCAGAAGAGCAAACAGAAAAAAAAAATAAATAAATAAACTGCTATAAACAAAAGAAAACATACCCTGATGGAGAAAACTCCTGGACCTACAAATACCTTTCTAGTAATCATCTTCCTTTAACGAAGATTCACTAAGTCAGACTAGGGAATCCTCCTAAATCTACATGCTGCCTGCAGATGAAGAGCATTTCCATTGGTAACTCAGTAAAATCAAGAGAACTCACATCTGTGATTCTGCAGAGAGCCCTGATGGCTGGGCCTCGGTACACATCCTCTTTTCCAGTCATGTCCTTGGTCAGACTAAAAGAGGACAAATTGGTTAACATGAGATACAATGATCACCCCAGACGATACCACCCATAACCAATTTGCAAGTATCTTCATAATGACCTTACCACCACTACTAATTCAACAAAATATTTATGGAAGACACTGTGAAGTGCTGAACCATTAGGGAGAAGCAGAGTACTCTAAAGAATACAGTAATGACCGGGTGTGGTGGCACAAGCCTTTAATCCCAGCACTTGGGAGGCAGAGGCAGGCTGATCTTTGTGAGTTCAAAGCCAGCCTGGTCTACAGAGTGAGTTCCAGGACAGCTGGGGCTACAGGGAGACCCTGTCTTGAAAAAACAAAAAAAAAAAAAAAAAAAGATACAATAATGAACAAAACCAAGTGTTCTGGCATCGGGGAATATACATTCCAACAGGTAAGAGAAAAAAAAAATCACAAATGAACTTAAAAATATATATATCATTTTAAATACTAATAATTAGCAATGATGATGATGGTGATGGTGGTGATGGTCATGGTGGTGATGTTGGTATAGGAAGCGTTGGGCTGAAATCTTCCCAAATCCTAAAAGCCATCAGACTGAAGGGCTTTTTATAAAAAATTAACAAATGCTAGTTTAGGCACAGCTGCCTAAACTGATAATCATCAGTGGCCTCAGACCCTTTTCCTGAGCTTCAGAAACAGGCACATGAACTGAACTACACAGCTCCACACACAAATTTTAAAAAAGCTAGCCTTTTATCCTTCCATGTACTATGCATATACGCCATTCACAAATTGGCTATCAATCCCCCCAACTCCTCTCAATTAATCAAAATGGCCTACAACCGACCCATTCCATTAGGAAACAAAAAGCAAAAAGTCTTAAAACACAGCCTGATGGTTTCTCTCTTAAAAAATTATAAAAATAATTTATTTAATAATGTAGTTTCTAAATATTCAGGGGGAGAGTGTTACATATACTTGTCTTTCCTGATGTATCTAGCCTTCAGTACCACTTAACTGGCAATAACCACTATAGGCAGTTTATTAAGAAGTTTTTAAAACTGTATACACACCACCAAAGGTCTATTAAAATACTTACCCCTCTTTTACTTAATAATATAATCTGAAAATTTCTCTATACCCTTGCCACCTTCATTTCAATACTATATTCTATTTTTTCTTTCCAAGTAATGCCATTAGTTAATACTCTAAAAGACTAGTGATATTGAGTATTTTCTCTTATTCCTAAGTTAATGGGAATTCTTCCAGTTAACTGTAATGTTGACCTTTAAGGCGTCGCACCCAAGGCCTCCATATGTGCTCTGCCAATGAGCTACCTTCTCAGCCCTTTGTGTCAAAGCATTATTCACCTCTTCTTGCTTCTCAATCGCTTTTTTAAAAAAGTATTTTATTACTTTTATTTTGTGTATATGAGTGTATTGCCTGCATGTATGTAAGTGAGCTCTGGTCATACAATCCCTGTAGTGGTCAGAAGAGGGCATCATATTCCCCTGCAACTGGAATTTTAGATGGTTGTCAGCCACCACATTGGTGCTGGATTCTGAACTTGGGTCCTCTGCTGCAGCTAGTGCCCTTAATTGCTGAGTCACCACTCCAGACTCCCTCAATAGTTTTTGGTTTTGTTTTGTCTTTTTGAGACAGGGTCTCTCCCTGTAGCCCCAGCTGGCCTAGAACTCACTATGTAGACCAGGCTGGCCTTGAACTCACAGAGATCCGCCTGCTCTGCTCCAGAGTACTCAGATTAAAGGCATGTGCCACCATGCCTGGATTCCCTCAATGGTTTTTTAAAAAAGAACAGGTATTGAATTTCGACAAGCATTTTTTAGATACATAATCATGTGGATTTTTGCCTTTCAATAGTAACACAAGAAAGTACATGGGAAGAATTCCTATATTCAAGAACTGATGGGATAAGGGAGCTTGGCAGAATGGTTCAGTGGGTAAAGGTGCCTGCTGCCAAACCTGATGACCTAAGTTCAATCTCCAGGACCTACATTAGAAGGGGGGGGGGGGGAATCAACTCCTGCAAGTTCTCCTGACCTCACATGCATGCTCTGGTATGTGCCCACATACATACATATGCACATAAATACACATTAAAAAAGAATTGATGAGATGAAAATTCCTTATTGTGATGAATTTTATTTAAAATTTAAGATGCTCCTGTCAGAACTGACATGTAATAATGTTACGTAGATACGATACAGTATTTTATTATATCATCTGGCTGTGTGGCCCAGGGTAACCTCAGACTCACAGCCCTCCTTTCTCAGCCTCTCAAATGCTTCTCAAACCAAAGTCACTACCTGTCACGATCTTTAAGTTTTAAGTAGAATTCATTTCTTTACAGAAACATCTGTTTAAGTTTTCTTTCTCTTTTGGAGATAATTTTGTTACTTTATATTTTCACAGAAAATCACTTCTTTAGAAAATGCTCCAAGCTTATCTGTATTAAAGTTTATAATATAGACTGTTTGACTTTCCTCAGTATTCAACACTATTTCTCTTTCATTCCAATTATGTGCAAGACTTCTTTTTCTTCAAGACTTCTTTTCTTCTAAACTTATTTCAGCTTTTTAAAAAAGTATCTTTTAAGCCAGGTGTGGTGGTACACACCTTTAATCCTAGCACTCGGGAGGCAGAGGCAGGCAGATCTTTGTGAGTGCAAGGCCAGCCTGGTCTACAAGAGTGAGTTCACTCTACAAGAGTGGGGCTATAGGGAGACCCTGTCCCAAAAAGACCAAGAAAAAAAAAAGTATCTTTTGGGGCTCAGTGGTTAAGAGTACCAACTGCTCTTGCAGAGGACCGAGGTTCAATTCCCAGCACCCACATGTGGTTAGGAACCATCTTTAGTGCTGGGCATGATGGTGCATGCCTTTAATCCTAGCACTTGGAAGGCAGAGAGAGGTGGATCTCTGTGAGTTCAAGGCCAGCCTGAACTACATAGCAAGCTCCAGGCCAGCTGGGACTAAAGGGAGACCCTGTCTAAAAAAAGACACCCCTCCAAAAAAAGTAGTTTTTGCTTATGTTATTACATTTTTATTAGTTTTTGCTTTGTCATTATTAATCTTTTCCTTCTGGTGACACATATTTTTCTAATTCTGTAAGTAGAACACTTAATTCAATGGACTATTTTTCTTAGAACAGTAGACAATACAGGTTAGAATACTGAAAGCATATCCTATCCAAACCCTATCATTGCTCTGCATTTCTTTCTGTCTAGAAAACTAAGAACTGCTATTCCTAGGCTTGCTGAATCCAGAACATAGACATATGACCTATATTCTGTCATGGGGACAGAACCAAGTAGACCTTAATACTCAAGCAGACCATGTGTAGGGAAGTAAGACCTTGAGTCAGAAACAGCTACTTCTGGTATGGCTGTGACGGAACTTCAGATATTAGCTCTGGCTGTCCTGGAACTCACTCTGTAGACCAGGCTGGCCTTGAACTGTTCTTTCATTTTCTAAATAAATGTAGTCTAATCACACTGTAATGAGAAAACAGATTTCCCAATATATTTCCACTTTCTGAAATTACGGGGTTTTCTACACTTAAATATGCTGAACACTTTTTAAATATTCCATTAACATATTCTGGGGGGGGTCTTTTTCAGACAGTCTCCCTGTAGACCCAGTTGGCCTGGAATTCCCTATATGTAGACCAGGCTGGCCTTGAACTCACAAAGATCTACCTACCTCTGCCCCGAGTGCTGGGATTAAAGGGGCACACCACCACACCCAGCTCCCATGAACATTTTTTTTTTTTGTCTTTTCGAGACAGGGTCTCCCTGTAGCCCCAGCTGTCCTGGAACTCACTCTGTAGACCAGGCTATCCTTGAACTCACAAAGATCTGCCTGCCTCTGCCTCCCAAGTGCTAGGATTAAAGGTGTGCGCAACCACACCTGGCTTCCCATGAACATTTTTAAGATGACTTTTCCATGGGTCTAGATTTGATTAAAAAATGTATGTATAAATAAATAATAATTAAAAAAAGATGACTTTTCTATTACAAAGTAAAATTTTTATAAATATTAATCTTTAAAATGTTTTATTTCTATTTTATGTATATGGGTATACTGTCTGCATGTATGTAAGTGAACCTGTGTCACACAATGCCCATGGAGGTCAAAAGAGGGTGTCAGATTTCTCCAGAAGTGGAGTAATGGATGGTTGTTAGCCACCATGGGTGCTGGAAATTGAACCCAGGTCCTTTGCAAGAGCAGTCAGTGCTCTTAACCACTAAGCTATCTCTCTAGGCCCCAATATTAATCTTTATAAAATATACTATTCAAAACCTTTATGTGCTCTTATCTTCTTTATACATGAGATATTATTTGCTTTTATTTCTATTATTTATTGTGATTTTGGCTTATATTCTTTGATAACACATTAACTGATTAAATAATCTACTACAATTCTGTCCTCACTTTGTATGATTTTAAAGTACTCCTTTTGTCTCATTCAAGACTTTTTTTGCACTGAAACCAATTTCCTAATATTAATACCATGACTCAAGCTACTTTCAGAGGAGTCTGCCCATTTTTTTTAACCTATCCTTCTACATTTAGATCTTATTTTTTTGTGAATTGCAGTATCCGGCATATAGTCTGCCGGGGCTTTGTTTCTGTTCGTTGCTGCTGTTGGTGGTACTCAGAGACAGGGTCTTGCTATATAACCAAAGCTGGCCTTGAACCAGGAATCCTTCAGCTTCTAATTCCAAAGTGCTAGGATTAGAGGTGCTTACCACCATACTTGGCTATATTTTATTTCTAAAACTAAACTGTGTATATTTTAATAGACTACATTTAGGGTTAGTGCTGTACAATTATTTCATGTAGTAACTTTATTTTTTAATTTTTTATTTTATTTGTCTTTCGAGACAGGGTCTCCCCGTAGCCCCAGCTGTCCTGGAACTCATTCTGTAGACCAGGCTGGCCTTGAACTCACAAAGATCCGCCTGCCTCTGCCTCACAAGTGCTAGGATTAAAGGTGTGCACCACCATGCCCGGCTTTGTGTAGTAACTTTATTTTGAACCCTTTTCTTTGGAAACGGGAGTGCTGTCCAACAGAACTTTCTTCAATGACAGAAATGTTTGACATCATACAAAATACACTAGTTGTACATTACACGTGGTTACTGATCACTCAAAATACAGGAGACTATGGAACTGAATTTTAAATTTTATCCAACTTTAATTAATGTTCACTATAATTTTAGCAGACTTATAAAGCTAACTTTTCTACCAAAGAACACAGCTAGAGCTGCTGTATTCTGTTAAGTGCTGTACATGCTTTCTGACAACATGTAAAGTTGATATTTTATTTTTATTTATTTATTTATTTATTTTTTATTTATTTCTGTATGTGTATGAATGTACTGTCTGCATGCAGGTTTGTGCACCCGTGTCGTGCAATGTCGCGGAGGTCAGAAGAGGGTGTCGGATTCCCCTGGAACTGGAGTTCTCCTGGAATTGGAGTTTCAGACGGTTTTCCGCCGCCATGTGGGTGCTGGGGATCGAACCTGGGTCCTCTGTAAGAGCGGTCAGCGCTCTTAACCGCTAGGCCATCTCTCCAGCCCCAAAGTTGATATTTTAACTCATTGTGGTTGCCATAAAATTTTAGATAAATCTTATGACACCTAAGAAAATTAATGTACATATAATTTCTCCTCTTTCAACTGCCTGCCCACCTATTCTCAATTTTTATATCATATCTATGCATGATCATGGAAAATATTTATAACTACAAATATAACATTCTATTTTTAATCATAATGCCTATAGTGGTTTATAACTTTTATTTTATTTCATTATTTTTTTTTTTTTTTTGGTCTTTTTGAAACAGGGTCTCCCTGCAGTCCCAGCTGTCCTGATACTATGTAGATCAGGCTAGCTTTGAACTCAGAGATCCGCCTGCCTCTTCCTCCTGAGTGCTGGGATTAAAGGAGTGTGCCACCATACCTGTTATAACTTTCTTTTTTTATAGCCTAGAGAACTCAACATTACTGCTAAATCATTTTCTAAAACCAATTACAGAGTTCACGCTTAACTTTTATATTACTGTTATTTGGAATTTTTATTATTTTTTTTGTTTTGTTTTTTTCGAGACAGGGTCTCCCTGAAGTCCCAGCTCTCTTGGAACTCACTATGTAGACCAGGCTGGCCTTGAACTCACAGAGATTCCCCTGCCTCTGTCTCCTGAGTGCTGAGATTAAAGGCATGTACCACCGCGCCTGGCTAGAATTTTAATTTAAGAAAATCTCAGATATTATGGTCCCTAAGGTCTTTCAAGTCTGCTTGTTGTCCCTGTTTTCCTATTCTTGGGTCTCACTGTCTTAGGGCTTTACAGATACCACCCCCACTCTTGGCTGCCTCTACTATTGACTGACACTGAAAGCTGCCAATGAATGACTAAAACCAGACTTAGAGTCAGGTGCTCAGTATCCTGGGCCTCTCTTTCAATAAAGTTTCACTATAAAGCACAGGCTAGCCTGGAACTTGCTATATTGTCCAGATTGACCAGGACTTCATATCACTTCTTCAGCTTCCCAAGTGCTAGAATTACAGGCATGTACTTACTACCACATACACATTTAAAGGACTAGCATTTCCTGCCGAAGATCTTAAGAATTCTTTCTCTCTAGAATAAACAAGATAGACAGACCTCTAGCCCAGTTAACCAAAAGAAAGAAAGAACAACTCCACATCAATAGAATTCATGATGAAAGGGGAAATATCACAACAGACAATGAAAAGATCCAGACAATCATATGGGAATACCTCAAAAACCTATACTCTACTAAATTTGAAACCTAAGAGATGGGGCTGGAGAGATAGCCTAGCAGTTAAGAACACCAACTGCTCTTGCAGAGGACCCAGGTTCGATCCCCAGCACCCACATGGCGGCCAAGAACCTTCTGTAACTCCAATTCCAGGAGAACTCCAGTTCCAGGGGAATCCGAGACCCTCTTCTGACCTCCGCGGTATTGCACGACATGGGTGCACAAACCTACATGCAGACAGAACACTCATACACAAACAAAAATAAATAAAATTAAAAAAGAAAAAAGAAAACCTAAGAGAAATGGATGAATATCTACAATCCAGGGAATTGCCAAAGCTCAACCAAGAAAAGATTGACAGCTTAAACATATGAAGAAATTGAAAATGTAGTTAAGAGACCTCCCAACTAAAAAAAGGTTAGGTCCAGATGGTTTCACAGCAGAATTCTATAAAATATTTAAAGAGGACTTACAACCATTATTACTCAAACTGTTCAGAAGGATACAAGCAGAGGAAAATCTCCCGAATTCCTTCTATGAAGCCAACATCACTCTAATACCAAAACCAGGCAAGGAGGCAACCAAAACAGAGAATTACAGACCCATCTCATTAATGAACTCAGATGCAAAAATTCTCAACAAAATACTTGCAAACCGTATAGCCACATCAAAAAGATCATTCACCATGATCAAGTTGGATTCATACCAGAAATGCAGAGATGGTTCAACATACGAAAATCAGTAAATATCATAAAACACATAAATGGACTGAAGGACAAAAACCACATGATCATCTCAATTGATGCAGAAAAAGCCTTTGACAAAACCCAGTATCCCTTCATGATTAAAGTACTAGAGGGAATTGGACTGGAAGGTTCATTACTCAACACAATCAAAGCCATATATAAGAAACCCACAGCCAGCATCATCCTAAACAGAGAAAGATGGATTCTCCATAAAGGTAGGAACTCAACAAGGCTGCCCCTTGTCACCACTCCTCTTCAGTATAGTGCTTGAAACACTAGCTAGGGCAATAAAGCAAGAAAATGAAATTAAAGGAATACTAATTGGGAAAGAGGAAGTAAAACTATCCCTTTTTGCAGATGATATGATAGTTACCTAAGGGATGCTAAAAACTCCACCAGAAAACTCCTAGAAATGATTAAGAGTTTCAGTAAAGTGGCAGGATACAAAATTAACCTAGAAAAATCAGTAGCCTTTCTTTACACCAACAACAAGCAACTGAAGAAGGAAAACGAGGAGACCTTCCCACTCACAATAGCCTCAAAAACAATGAAATACCTAGGAATAAACCTAACCAAAAACACCAAAGATCTCTACAACAAAAATTATAAACTCCTAAAGAAGGAGATTGAAGAAGATATCAGAAGATGGAAAGACCTCCCATGCTCATGGATTGTTAAACTTAATATAGTAAAAATGTCCATTCTAACCAAATTAATATACTGATTCAACACAATTTCAATTAAAATCCCAAGGACATTCTTCGCATGCTAGGAAAAAAAATTCTTAAATTCGTATGGAACAACAAAAGACCCCAAATAGCCAAAGCAACCCTGAGTGAAAAGACCAATACAGGGGGGATTTCTACACCAGACATCAAACTATACTACAGGGTTATAGTCATAAAAACAGCCTGATGCTGGCACAAAAACAGACCTGTAGACCAATGGAACAAAACTGAAGATCCAAACCTGAGCACATACAATTTCAGCCATCTCATATTTGACAAGGGGGCCAAAAAGACTCAATGGAGGAAAGACAGCATCTTCAGCAAATGTGTTGGCAAAACTGGATCACCACTTGTAGAAGAATAAAATTAGGGCTGGAGAGATGGCCTAGCGGTTAAGAGCGCTGACCGCTCTTACAGAGGACCCGGGTTCGATCCCCAGCACCCATATGCTGGCCGAGAACTGTCTGAAACTCCAATTCCAGAACTCCAGTTCCAGGGGAATCCGAGACCCTCTTCTGACCTCCGTGGCATTGCACGACACGGGTGCACAGACTTGCATGCAGACAGTACATTCATACACATACAGAAATAAAAAAATAAATAAAATTAAACCCCTACCTCTCACCCTGTACAAAAATCAACTCCAAATGGAACAAAGACCTCAATGTGAAACCCAAAACTCTGAAGGTGACAGAAGAAAAAGTTGTCAGCAACCTACAAGACATAGGCATAGGAAAAGACATGCTAAATCAGACAGCAGCTGCACAGGTAATAAGATCAACAATTGACAAGTGGGACCTTATTAAACTCAAAAGTTTCTGTACAGCAAAAGAAATAATTAGAGAAGTGAAGAGCAAACCCACAGAGTAGGAGGAAACCTTCACTGCTGATACATCTGACAGAGCATTAACTTCCAGAATATATAAACTCCTCAAAAAACAAATTAGCAAGAAAACAAATGATTCATTCAAAAGATGGAGTAAAGAGCTGAGCAGAGACTTCACAGGCAAGGAAATAGAGATGGCTGAGAAACATCTTAAAAAGTATTCAACATCACTAATAATTAATGAAATGTAAATTAAAACCACTTTAAGATATCATCTCACCCTGATAAGGCTGGCAAGGATCAAGAAAACAAATGATACCAAATGCTAGAGAGGTTGTGGGGAAAGGGGAACACTCATCTACTGCTGGTGGGAATGCAAACTTGTACAACCACTATGGAAAGCAGTATGGAGAACCCTTAAAAGACTCAAAATGAGCCTACCACCTGACCCAGCCATACCACTTTAGGGTATGTATCCATCAGACTCTTCCTACCACAGAGCTACATGTACAGCCATGTTTATTGCAGCTCTCTTCACAATAGCGAAGAGCTGGAGCCAACCCAAGTGCCCCTCAACCGACAAGTGGACAGAAAAAAAACTCCATCTACACAATGGAGTTCTATGCAGTGGTAAAGAAAGATGACATTATGAAATTTGCAGGTAAATGGATGGAACTAGAAGATTATGCTAAGTAACACAGTGTCAGAAAAACAAAAGATGAATGGTATCCCTCATCTGTGGATGCTAGTATCAAGTACCTGGCTGTAAGACAAACTGAGCAATGTTAATGTTATATTCCTCATGATCTAAAGACAACTGTTCTCTTGCACTGTGAATCCCTAAACAGGTTCTAGAGCTGACCTAACATTTATTTTCAGACCTTTGGTTTTTGGTATATGATGGAGGGTATGTGTGCATCTTTTAGAGTAATATGGGATTAAAATGGAAAGATGTGAATCAAGAAATATGATATAGAAATAATATATAGTTTGTTTCCAAAGGATACAATTTTAATATAGGTGCAATGTAATAGGCTGGTGCAACTTAGCCTTTCTGGGTGCTTGACAACCATACTTAACGTCCATACCAATTTGACCAAGGGACCTAAGGGATAACTTTGTTCCTTGCCCTCAGAGGTCAACCAAGTCTCAGGGGACTATGCATGGGGCATCTCTTGAAATGTCCTGCAAATGTGGGTCACCAGTCTTCCTGTTCAGGGAGGTCTTGAAGAACCACTAATGGGACTTCAGCTAGTGTCCAGTCTATAAAGAGGAAAGTCTGCTCATGCTTCAGAAAAGGAAGCCTGGTCTAGCAAGACCTGATTTTGTCCTCAAGTGGATGGGACTGGTAAATGAAAAGCTGAAAGGAGCAAGGTGCTCCCCCACAAAAAAAAAACAAACCCTGAGAGACTCCTGAGGACCAGATCCTCAACTGACCTTGAGAAAACAAAAACCTTGGTTAATCTGGGCTGTGTGGCCTTAAGAATCCAAAAGGAAAGTACGACCAGAAATAAATAATCAGTAAGACCAGAGAAACTTTACTACAGACATAAAACTTGAGATCTTAGTAAAAAGACAAAAAGAAAAAAGAGAGAGTACTGTTGTTTGGCCTGTCTTCAATTCTTACTAGCAAGTGCATCTACTCTGTGGCTGCCACTGCTTTTGGCACTCCTCAAAGACATGAGATACAGCTGGGTTTTTTTTTTTTCTTTTTTTTTTTTTTAGGTACTTTGAGGCAGGGTCTCCCTGTAGCCCCAACTGTCTGGAACTCACTCTTTAGACCAGGCTGGCCTTGAACTCACAAAGATCCGCCTGCCTCTGCCTCCCAAGTGCTAGGATTAAAGGCGGGCACCACCATGCCTGGCAAGACACAGCTTTTTAACCTTCCAATATGGACTGAAGACTCATGTCTCTCCAAGAATCCTCCAAACCTTCAATGCCAGATGGGGACTACTGAGATACCCAGCTAGAACAAAAACAAATGAACTGAAAAAAAACTCTGGAAAGACTCAGAAAAAGATGCAGGACATGTATGGCAGAGTCCACGGACTCGGGTGAGGTGGGGGGCATGGAAAGGGAAGTGACTCTAGATTTGATTGAGAAATGATGTATGACTTATGGGAAAAGTTTAATAACAATTAAAAAATTGGAAAAAAAGAATTCTCTCTATAGTATGAGTTAACCAATATCCATCTAGGTATCAGTCATTGTATTGCAATTTTTGTCTGAATGCAGTATACTATTTTAAGTTGTAAATTTCTTTCTTTCTTTGAATTTCTTTTAGTTTTTATTTATTTATTTATTATTTTATTATTTTATGTGTATGAGTATACTGTCTGCACTTAAGTAGGTGCACCCTTGTGGTGCGTGCTGCGGAGATCAGAAGAGGGTGTCGGATTCCCCCTGGAACTGGAGTAAAGATGGTTCTTAGCCATATATATTATATTATAATATATATATATTACATATATATATTATTATATGCAAAACCTAATATATTTCTTAGACTTTTTTGTTGTTGGTTTGTTTATTTCCTTCATATAATATTATATTGAATGAAATAACATATATATATATATATGAATGAAATCTAAACAAACCAACAACAAAAAGTCTAAGAAATACTTTAGGTTTTGCAGGATGTAAGACCTCCTCACAACTACTCAGTTTTGCTATAGTAACATGAAAACATCCAAGCATAACATACATAACCATGAACCATTATTCCCAAGCCTTGGAGCCTAGAAGTTAACATTGGGTTTCAACCAAAATTATTTAGTATTAGTAATTCCTTGTTTCCTTCTGTTCTCTCCCCTTTACAAATGAGAATGGGTTTAACTGCAGTTCTCAGCCTGCTTCCCCACTGTATTTTGGGAGCACAGATGGAGAGATCTATGGACCTGTGAAACTAGAAAACCAAGTTATTCTTCACTAGGATGAATTATGCCTAGAAACTAATCCATGCTATGTTTTGATATT
Organism: Rhizomys pruinosus; assembly: GCA_009823505.1. NCBI lineage: Eukaryota > Metazoa > Chordata > Mammalia > Rodentia > Spalacidae > Rhizomys > Rhizomys pruinosus. The sequence continues at coordinate 593,257 of VZQC01015648.1, forward strand.
AAATGATGAGATCTGAGACTTCTGGGCTATGACATTTAAGGAGATTTTGAACCTGAGTTGACATAATGTATATATCTTTAAATTTATATATCTCCATTAAGTCCAATGTACTGCCGGGCGTGGTGGCGCACGCCTTTAATCCTACACTCGGGAGGCAGAGCAGGTGGATCTTTGTGGTTCAAGGCCAGCCTGGTCTACAGAGTGAGTTTTCCAGGTCAGCTGGTGGCTACAGGGAGACACTGTCTCGAAAAACACAAAAAAAAAAAAAAGAAAAAAAAAAAAAAAAAAAAGTCCAATGTATACAGAAACTTCATGGTAACACACCTATGATTCCTATCAAAGCCCAAACACAGGAAGGTAAGTAAAACATAGATAAATCCTTTAAAAAAAAAGAATATAATCCTTGCTTGTACAACTCATCCTAAGGCCATAACTGATATCCATCATCTCTTTTCCTATGCTATTTATTCTATTTCCACCTAACCCTTAGTATTCACTTCATCAAGTCTTAGTTATTTGTTCAGAAGTGACTCAAACCCTTATTCCAAAGGATCTGAACCCTTTGTTGAATGCACCCTGGCTAGACTATTAGATGTTCCCTATTCCTGATTCATGGCTGTCAAAGGTTTGAAAGACACAAAAATTTACTCAATTAAAACAATATGAATTTGAAATACATTATAATTTGCTGCCATTATAGAATCAAGAGCAATTAATTACCTCTATGAATATAGTAGCTTTTTAAAAAACATTGTTTTGGGTCTTTTTGAGACGAGGGTTTCCTTGTAGCTCTACTTGTCCTGGATCATGTAGACTAGGCTGGCCTGAACTCACATAGATCCGAATGCTGGGATTAAAGCCCTGGCAACCACGCTCAGCTATAGCTTTCTTCCTCACACCCCCCACCCCACCCAGGGAGCGAGCACGAACACAGTCCCCCCGCTACCACACAATTATGCAGAATAGTTTCCCCACATTTGGGAAAATCACAGGGGTCAGCACACCGGGTGTGATGGATAAGCCTCACCATGGGGAAAAGCACCTTTGTGATCATGGTTCTCCCCTGACAGGTAAGTACACAGTAGCTTTCTTTACCTTCACTAACATCATGATTCCAAAGCAGCTCCGCAGTCATCATAACTCAGATACACAACAGGGGTCACTTTCTGTTCTAGGCCTTCTTACTCAGAGATAATGAATGTATCAGAGAAGTATGGGCTATTTCTGTCCTACTACCCAACAGGAACTAGAAGCCTTTTAGTTATATCTTCCTGCTTTTTATCCCCTTAAGAGCATTATTAAAGATATCTAATCTGCTGGGTGTGGTGGCACATGCCTTTAATCCTAGCATCTGGGAGGCAGAAGCAGGTAGAGATTCTGTGAGTTCAATAGTCCAGCCTGGTCTGCAGAGTAGTTCCAGGGACAGCCCGAGCTACAGGGGGAGACCCTGTCTCAAAAAGACAAAAAACAAAAAACAAACAACAAACAAAAAAAGAGTCTAATCCTATTAGAGCAAGGAATCGACATACTGCCTTAGTCCATTTATGTTGGTATAATGAAGTACCCTAGACTAAGTTAATTTGTAATGAACAAAAATTTATTTGCTCATTTGGAGGTTGTAAGTCCAAGATCAGGTACTAGTGAATTTAACATGCTATATGGGCCCAGTCTTTATAAATGATACTATATAGGTGTCTCTGTATGCACAAAGATTACGATAAAAAGGCAGCACTCTGAGACTTCTTTTATAATTATTACTGAGCTCTTTTTTTTAGTACTGTTGTACTGGAATTCAATTCCACAGAACCACACCCATGCCATCTTATACTGCTTCCTGGAGGAACATTCCTCAACCCCAAAGAGAACCAACTCTCATTAATTTAAACCTCATAATAGGCCATCCCACCACTCCCACTGGGCTGTCTGTTTCTGACTGAAACAGTAGAAAAAACCACTGCATGTCTACTGTTACAATGTTTTTGACATAAAATGGGTGGCAATGTTATGCAAGGTATCATGGCAATTAAGTCAAGAGTTTTTTTTTTTAATCAAAACAGACCTATGTCAAGCCCCTGTTCATTCTATATTTCTGTGTCTGACATTCAATTTAAAGAGAAAAATATTTTTCTGTCATAAAATTACAACCTCTTACTTCTTTATGCTTCTCAAATTCCCTCCATTCCTTCTAACCTTAGCATCTTCAACACACTTTTCCTTCCTCTCCTACTGACCTTCGTTGATCATTAGAAGCACTTTTATCAGCCATGTTGTGTCACTTTAGCGTGAAATGTTACAGGGTGGTTTTGCTTATACTATTTAATTAATTCGAACATTTTTTATCAGATATCTTGACATTCCCCTGCCTCCCCCACCCTTATACCCACCACACCCTCACTCCAGCAGCTCATGGCACTTCCTGCGAACACAACATGCTTTTCATCTTATTTTCTCAGTTTTCCTGCAATATTCTCCATGTGGAAGTTGACTGTTTTGAGCGAAGTTCCACTGTTTCAGTCAGTTCTTGATGCAGTCCTTTCTGTTGTTGTTTCCAATATGCACACTCCCAAATGCTTTGGACAAAAGCTATAGGGGCCATGCACAAGAAATACTTACAACTAGGAAATTGGCACTAGCATCCACAGATGAAGGGATACCATTCATCGTTTTTCTGGGAATGTTGTTACTTCCACTCAGCATGAGGTTTACTAGCTCCACGCATTTTCTGCAAGCTTCGTGAGTCCGTCTTTCTTTACTGCTTGCAATAGATACTCCATTGTAGATCTTACCACATTTCTCTATCCACACAAGTTGAGGGGCATTTGGTTCCGTCATCCAGCTCCTTGCTATTGTGAAGAGAGCCTGAAATCAACGATGGCCATGCATGTAATTTCTGGGGTGGGGTGAGTCATGAGGGTACATGCAGCATAGGAGTGGTATGTGCTGGGTTGGGTGGCAGTTCATTCCAAGTCTTCCCAAGGGTTCTCCACACTGCGTTCCCATAGTGGCTGTACGAGTTTTACATTCCCACCAGCCAGTGGTGAGTGTTCCCCTTACCACACTCTCCCGGAAACCTTTGGAATCATTTGGGTTTTCTTGATCCTAGCCATCTTATTGAAGTCAAGATTTATCTTAAACGGGTTTTGTTTGATTTCCTTATGATTAGTATGATGAACCATTTTTTGAGGTGTTTCTCAGCCATATCCTAATTCCTCACTTGTGAGAAGTCTCGTGTTCAGCCGTTGTTCTTTGCTCCATCTCTTGAGTAGGTCATTGTTTTCGTTCTTGTTTTTTGAGTAGTTTATATATTCTGGAAATTAATGCTTTGTCAGAATTCTGTGGGTGACAGTTTCTCCCACTCTGTGGGATTTCTCCTTCACTTCCTGATTGTTTTTTCTTTTGCGTACAGAAGCTTTTGCGTTTTAATTAGGTCCCATTTGTCAAACTGTCGACCTTAATTCTTGCGCACTGCTGTCTGATGTAAAAAGTCTTTTCCTACCTAGTGTCTTGTAGTCTGCTGCCAACTTATTCTTTCTATGCCTTCAGAGTTTGGGGTTTCAACGTTGAGGTCTTTTGGACCTTATTGACTTTTGTACAAGGGATAGATAGGGTTTAATTACATTCTTACTACAAGTGGTGATCAGTTTTGCCACACCACTTGCTGAATGCGTTCTTTTCTCCATTGTGTCTTCTTGGTCCCCTCTGTCAAAAATGAGATGCTAGCTGAAATTTATTTGCTCATGTTTGGATCTCGGTTTCTTTTCATGTCAACAGGTCTGTTTTTGTGCCAGACAGGCTGTTTTAATGACTATAGCCCTGTTATAAGTTTGAAAGTTGGTAATAGAGATCCCCCTGTTAGCTCTTTTTTACTCAGGAGGTTTTTGCTATTTGGGGTATGTTTTTGTTTTTCCAAATGAATTTAAGGACTTTTTTTTTCCAAGCCTGTGAAGAAACCTTGGGGATTTTGATTGGAATTGGCCTAATCTATACAAGAGTTTTCGTTAGAATGGAGCAACTTTAACAATTTTTCATTTTCCCAATCCATGAGCATGGGAGGTTTTTTTTCCATCTTGCTTGTCTTCTTCAATTTCTTCTTTAAGGTTTAAAATTTTTCTTGTAGAGATCTTTGGTTTGTCTTTGGGTTGGTTTGTTCCTAGGTATTTTATTGGTTTTTGAGGTATGTGCAGGGGGATGGTCTTCTCTTGAATCTTTCTCCAGTTGCTTGTTCTTGGTGTAAGAATTTAACGAAAGGCCATTGATTTTTTTAGGTTAATTTTGTATCTTGCCACTTTTGCTGAAAGCTGTTAATCTTTCTAGGAGTTTCCTGGTGGAGTTTTAGAACCCTTAAGAATAACAATCATTTCTGCAACATCACAATAGGGATAGCTTGACTGTCTCGGTTTCCAGATTAGTACTTTTTTAATTTCCTTTTTCTCGCCTATGTGCTCTAGCAAGTGTTTCATCGCACTATATTTACGAGATGGAGGGTGGAAGGGGGACAGCCTTTGGCCAAGTTCCTATCTTTAAACGGAATGTTTTCTGTCATTTTTCCCCAGTTTAGGCTGATACTGGCTGTGGGTTTCTGTTATATGGCTTTGATTACATTAAGGAATATGATCCCTCCCATCAAATTCCCTCTAGGACTTTAGGCCATGAACGGTGTCTGGATTTTGTCAAAGGCTTTTCACAGCATCAATTGAATGATGTTGTGGTTTTTGTCTATCATTCCGTTTATGTGTTTGATATGTTTATTGTTTTTGTGTGTTGAACCATCCTCTGCAACCCTCGGTAGATCCAACTTGGTGATGATGGATGATCTTCTCTGATATGTTGGTCCTGTTGATGCGTTTGCCCAGTATCCTGTTTAGAATTTTTGGCCATCGTGTTCATTAGGAGATGGGTCTTATTCTTTCTTTTTGTTGTATCTTTGCCTGGTTTTGGTTAATAGAGTGATGCTGGCTCATAGAAGGAATTGTGGGAGAATTCCCTCTGCATATCCTATCGCACAACAGTTTCAGTAAATAGTTGTATGTCTTTTTGAAATGTTTAATAAGAATTCTGCAGAAAACTCTGTCTGAGCCTGGGCCGTTTTTAGTTGGAGGTTTCTTATTAAATCTTCAATTTCTTGCAACTTTTGTTAACTGGGAAGAGTGTCTATCTTGTTTATTCTTTAAAAAAAAAAAAAAGGTGGGGGAGGGNAAAAAAAAAAAAAAAAAAAAAAAAAAAAAAAAAAAAAAAAAAAGTCCAATGTACTACAGAAACTTCATGGTAACCACCTATGATTCCTATCAAAGCCCAAACACAGGAAGGTAAGTAAAACATAGAATATAATCCTTATAAAAAAAAAGAATATAATCCTTGCTTGTACAACTCATCCTAAGGCCATAACTGATATCCATCATCTCTTTTCCTATGCTATTTATTCTATTTCCACCTAACCCTTAGTATTCACTTCATCAAGTCTTAGTTATTTGTTCAGAAGTGACTCAAACCCTTATTCCAAAGGATCTGAACCCTTTGTTGAATGCACCCTGGCTAGACTATTAGATGTTCCCTATTCCTGATTCATGGCTGTCAAAGGTTTGAAAGCACAAAAATGTACTCAATTAAACAATATGAATTTGAAATACATTATAATTTGCTGCCATTATAGAATCAAGAGCAATTAATTACCTCTATGAATATAGTAGCTTTTTTAAAAAAATTGTTTTGGTCTTTTTGAGACAGGGTTTCCTTGTAGCTCTACTTGTCCTGGAAATATGTAGACTAGGCTGGCCTTGAACTCACATAGATCCGAATGCTGGGATTAAAGCCATGAGCAACCACGCTCAGCTATAGCTTTCTTCCTCACACACCCCCACCCCACCCAGGGGAGAGCACGAACACAGTCCCCACGCTACCACAAATTATGCAGTTGAGTTTCCCACATTTGGGGAAATCACAGGGGTCAGCACATCCGGAGTGTGATGGATAAGCCTCACCATGGGAAAAGCACCTTTGTGATCATGGTATCTCCCCTGACAGGTAAGTACACAGTAGCTTTCTTTACCTTCACTAACATCATGATTCCAAAGCAGCTCCGCAGTCATCATAACTCAGATACACAACAGGGGTCACTTTCTGTTCTAGGCCTTCTTACTCAGAGATAATGAATGTATCAGAGAAGTATGGGCTATTTCTGTCCTACTACCCAACAGGAACTAGAAGCCTTTTAGTTATATCTTCCTGCTTTTTATCCCCTTAAGAGCATTATTAAAGATATCTAATCTGCTGGGTGTGGTGGCACATGCCTTTAATCCTAGCACTTGGGAGGCAGAAGCAGGTAGATCTCTGTGAGTTCAAGTCCAGCCTGGTCTGCAGAGTAAGTTCCAGGACAGCCAGAGCTACAGGGGGGAGACCCTGTCTCAAAAAGACAAAAAACAAAAAACAAACAAACAAACAAAAAAAGATGTCTAATCTATTAGAGAAGGAATAGAATACTGCCTTAGTCCATTTATGTTGGTATAATGAAGTACCCTAGACTAAGTTAATTTGTAATGAACAAAAATTTATTTGCTCATTTGGAGGTTGTAAGTCCAAGATCAGGTACTAGTGAATTTAACATGCTATATGGGCCCAGTCTTTATAAATGATACTATATAGGTGTCTCTGTATGCACAAAGATTACGATAAAAAGGCAGCACTCTGAGACTTCTTTTCTAATTATTACTGATCTCTTTTTTTTAGTACTGTTGTACTGGAATTCAATTCCACAGAACCACACCCATGCCATCTTATACTGCTTCCTGGAGGAACATTCCTCAACCCCAAAGAGAACCAACTCTAATTTAATACCTCATAATAGGCCATCCCACCACTCCACTGGGCTGTCTGTTTCTGACTGAAACAGTAGAAAAAACCACTGCATGTCTACTGTTACAATGTTTTTGACATAAAATGGGTGGCAATGTTATGCAAGGTATCATGGCAATTAAGTCAAGAGTTTTTTTTTTAATCAAAACAGACCTATGTCAAGCCCCTGTTCATTCTATATTTCATAGTGTCTGACATGCAATTTAAGAGAAAAATATTTTCTGTCATAAAACTTAACAACCTCTTACTGCTTCTAGAATTTTAGGCATAATTAAAACTTTTTCCTACATGACCATTAAAGAAGACTATAGCCATGTTTTCTTCTAGTAAATGTACAGTTTTGTTTTATTATAATTAATTAATTAATTTTTTTATCAAATCTAGACCCCTGTCCCCCACCCTATCCCCCCACCCCACCAGAGCTCATGCATTCTGCGAAACATGCTTTTCATCTCTTTCTCAGTCTTTCTCAATATTCTCCATGTGGAAGTTGACTGTTTTGAGCAGAAGTTCACTGTTTCAGTCAGTTCTTTGATGCAGTCCTTTCTGTTGTTGTTTCCAATATGCATCACTCCCAACTGCTTTGGACAAAAGCTCATGGGGCCATGCACAAGAAATACTTACAACTAGGTAATTGGCACTAGCATCCACAGATGAGGGATACCATTCATCGTTTTTCTGGGACTGTGTTACTTCACTCAGCATGATGTCTTCTAGCTCCAGCCATTTTCCTGCAAAGCTCATGATGTCGTCTTTCTTTACTGCTGCATAGAACTCCATTGTGTAGATGTACCACATTTTCTCTATCCACTCATCAGTTGAGGGGCATTTGGGTTGCTTCCAGCTCCTTGCTATTGTGAAGAGAGCTGAAATAAACATGGCCATGCATGTATTTCTGTGGTGGGGTGAGTCTTGAGGGTACATGCCTAGGAGTGGTATGGCTGGGTTGGGTGGCAAGTTCATTCCAAGTCTTCCAAGGGTTCTCCACACTGCTTTCCATAGTGGCTGTACGAGTTTACATTCCCACCAGCAGTGGATGAGTGTTCCCCTTTCCCCACAACCTCTCCAGAACTTGGTATCATTTGTTTTCTTGATCCTAGCCAGTCTTATTGAAGTAAGATGATATCTTAAAGTGGTTTTGATTTGCATTTCCTTAATGATTAGTGATGATGAACCCTTTTTAAGGTGTTTCTCAGCCATCTCTAATTCCTCACTTGTGAAGTGTCTGTTCAGCTCTTTGCTCCATCTATTGAGTAGGTCATTTGTTTTCGTTCTTGTTTTTTGAGTAGTTTATATATTCTGGAAATTAATGCTTTGTCAGAAGTTTCTGTGGTGAAGGTTTCCTCCCACTCTGTGGGATTTCTCTTCACTTCCTTGATTGTTTCTTTTGATGTACAGAAGCTTTTGAGTTTAATGAGGTCCCATTTGTCAACTGTCGACCTTAATTCTTGCGCAGCTGCTGTCTGATTTAGAAGTCTTTTCCTACGCTTATGTCTTGTAGTCTGCTGCCAACTTTTTCTTCTATTGCCTTCAGAGTTTGGGGTTTCACGTTGAGGTCTTTGGTCCATCTGGAGTTGACTTTTGTACAGGGTGAGAGATAGGGATTTAATTTCATTCTTCTACAAGTGGTGATCCAGTTTTGCCAACACCACTTGCTGAAGATGCTGTCTTTTCTCCATTGTGTCTTCTTGGTCCCCTTGTCAAATATGAGATGGCTGAAATTATTATGTGCTCAGGTTTGGATCTTCGGTTTTCTTCCATTGGTCAACAGGTCTGTTTTTGTGCCAGTACCAGGCTGTTTTTAATGACTATAGCCCTGTAGTATAGTTTGAAGTCTGGTATAGAGATACCCCTGTGTAGCTCTTTTTACTCAGGGTTGTTTTGGCTATTTGGGGGTCTTTTGTTTTTCCAAATGAATTTTAAGGACTTTTTTTTTCCAAGCCTGTGAAGAAACTCTTGGGGATTTTGATTGGAATTGCCTTAAATCTATACAAGAGTTTCGGTAGAATGGACACTTTTACAATGTTAATTTTCCCAATCCATGAGCATGGGAGGTTTTTCCATCTTCTGATGTCTTCTTCAATTTCTTTCTTTAAAGGTTTAAAATTTTTTCTTGTAGAGATCTTTGGTGTCTTTGGTTAGGTTTGTTCCTAGGTATTTTATTGTTTTTGAGGCTATTGTGAGTGGGATGGTCTCCTTGAATTCTTTCTCCAGTTGCTTGTTCTTGGTGTAAAGAAAGGCCATTGATTTTTTTAGGTTAATTTTGTATCTTGCCACTTTGCTGAAGCTGTTAATCATTTCTAGGAGTTTTCTGGTGGAGTTTTTATCATCCCTTAAGTAAACAATCATATCATCAGCAAATAGGGATAGCTTGACTTCCTCTTTTCCAATTAGTACTCCTTTAATTTCCTTTTCTCGCCTTATTGCTCTAGCAAGTGTTTCAAGCACTATATTGAAGAGGAGTGGTGACAGGGGGCAGCCTTGCCAAGTTCCTATCTTTAAAGGGAATGTTTCTGTCATTTCCCCATTTAGGATGATACTGGCTGTGGGTTTCCTGTATATGGCTTTGATTACATTAAGGAATGATCCCTCCAATCAAATTCCCTCTAGGACTTTAAGCATGAAGGGATGCTGGATTTTGTCAAAGGCTTTTTCAGCATCAATTGAGATGATGGTGTGGTTTTTGTCTATCATTCCATTTATGTGTTTGATGATGTTTATTGATTTTTGTATGTTGAACCATCCCTGCACCTCTGGTATGAATCCAACTTGGTCATGATGGATGATCTTCTTGATGTGGGTCTGTATGCGATTTGCCAGTATCCTGTTTAGAATTTTGGCATCTGTTTTCATTAGGGAGATGGGTCTATAATTCTCCTTTTTAGTTGTATCTTTGCCTGGTTTTGGTAATAGAGTGATGCTGGCTTCATAGAAGGAATTTGGGAGAATTCCCTCTGTATCCTTCTCCAAACAGTTTCAGTAATAATGGTTGTAGGTCTTTTTGAAATGTTTTATAGAATTCTGCCGTAAAACTGTCTGAGCCTGGGCTGTTTTTAGTTGGGAGGTTTCTTATTACATCTTCAATTTCTTCAATTTCTTTAACTGGGCTAGAGGTCTATCTTGTTTATTCTTTCAAAGAACCAACTTTTGGATTCATTGATTTTTTTGTATTGTTTTCTTTGTTTCTATTTCATTGATTTCTGCTCTGATTTTTGTTATTTCTTCCTGTCTGTTGCGTTTAGGGTTCATCTGTTGTTGCCTCTCAAGTGATTTTAGCTGCAGTGTTAGATCATTCACTTGTGCTCTTTCTGTTTTTCTAATGTAGGCACCCAGGGCTATAAACTTCCCTCTTAGGACTGCTTTTAAGGTATTCCATAGGTTTTGTTGTGTTGTATTTTCATTGTCATTCAGTTCCAGGAATGCTTTTATTTCTTTATCTCCTCCTTGACCCATTCATTATTCAAGAGTGTGTTGTTTAGTCTCCTGTGTTTTGGTAGGCAGTAGGGCTTATCCTGGTGTTGATGTTGAGCTTTATTGCACTGTGGTCTTCCTGCACTTCAGCTAGTCTTGGGAGATCTCAGATCTCTATTATTATTATTATTATTATTATTATTATTATTGTCTTTTCGAGACCCGGTCTTCCCATAGCCCCAGTTGTCCTGAAACTCTATCTGTAGACCAGGCTGGCCTTGAACTCACAAAGATCCGCCTGCCTCTGCCTCCCAAGGGCTAGGATTAAAGAAGTGTGCCACCCTACCCAGCTGGTTTTGTTTTTTTAAAACCCATATTCTTTACCTACTTGCAACTTAATCACATACATAAGATAAAGACAGATTACCATGGTTTGGATATGATTTGAGTATGTCCACATACTGAAACTTGAGCCTCATTGGAAGTTTTATCATGATAGAAATTCAATCTGACTACGGCATTTAGAAGTGGAGTCTTTAGGAGGCACTTAACGTGTCTGGAGCGCTCAGGACTAGGATCTGTGCCCAAGTAAAAAAGATTACAATAGAGAAGTAGATAGTCTGTGCTACCATGTGATGATCACCTCAGGGCTTAGAATTTTAAAATAAAATTTGGGGGAGGATACAAACATTCAGACAGAGGTTATATTTTCCTTTTCCTCTGAGTTTTGTAACTTTATTGTCAGTTTTATTTCTAAGTATTTAATCTCTTTAGTTGTTGATATAAATGGAATTGTCTACCATCATGACCTCTATGTGTTGTTTCTATTAAGGCTTCTGATTTTTATGCTTATTTTGTACTCCATAACTACACTAAATTCTTTTACTATTTGAGTTCACCTTATTATTGATTCTCTTGAGTTTTAATTGCATTATTTAAAGTCACAGCTAGTTCAACTTCTTTGTTAATTGATTATGCTTCAGATTGATTTCTCCTGTCTAACTGCATTACTTAATACTAATGTTGAGGCAGAAAAACAAGGAACATCCTTGCCTTGCTGCCACCACACCCAGCCTTGCTCCTGATCTTAAATGGCAACATCATCAGTGTCTCAGCCATTTTACAAAATAATAAATTATTTTTGGAAACCAACTTCCCTAGGAAGTTTACCATTTCACCTATATTTCAAATTTATTTCAGAAAGGTCTGTTGTTTTAGGATTTTTACATTTCTTCTTTTCCATTATTTCTTGTCATTTCTTCAATTTTATATACTTAATATTTCCCTTTTTTCATAATCAGTTTAGTTAGTAGTTTATCTACTCTGTTAATTAAAAAAAAGAAACCAAGATTTTTATTTACAAATTAAATGTGGCTTTCTATTCTTTTCTCCACTAAGTTTTACTTTTATCTGTATTTCCTACCCTATGCTTTCTTTTGAATTATACTTGTTTTAGTTTTATTAGCTGACTTAATTCATCTACTTTTATTTTCTCTTGTTCACTAATATAAAGCATTTAAATTCATTTCTATATGCATTTTTACATTAGTTCTCTTTCTCTCCTCTCTCCCCCACCCCCTCTTTTCTGAGACAGGATCTCCCAATAGCTGGGAGCTGTCCTGGAACTCACTATGTAGACTGGGCTGGCCTTCATCTCACAGAGATCCACCTGCCTCTGCCTCCCAAGTCTGGGGATTAAAAATGTGCCATCATGCCTGGCCTGTTTATCAGTATCTAAAACAAAACAAACCAAAAATTGCCTGTTTGGATTCTGACTCTGTTCTGTTGACTCTATAAATTGGAGAAAATAAGTACCTGAGTAACATAAAGCCTTTCAAATCACAAACAACTTATTTGGATTTATTTAAGTCTTTAAAATTTTCTATTACCAAATGCTTTATAATTTTCAGTAAGCATATCTGATACATCTTCCATCATAGTTAAACCAAAATGTTTCATACTTTAATGTTTCTACAAATAGTATTAACTTAACTTCTATATCTAATTACTCTTCACTAGTACATTACAACTAATTTTGTCTATGCATCTTATATTCTACAAATTTCCTACATTTACTTTTTTCTTTTTCTTTTTTTAAGACAGGGTCTCCCTGTCTTAAAAAGTTCCAGCTGGCCTGGAACTCACTCTGTAGACCAGGCTGGCCTTGAACTCACAGAAATCTGCCTGCCTCTGCCTGGGATTAAAGGTGTGTGCTACCATGCCCAGCACGCTACTTTTACTCTTATAGCTTTTGTCTATTCTACTGATTTTCCAGAGATGATGTTATCTGTAAATAAAGTCTCATAATATCCATGTCAATATTCTTAATAATTTTTCTGTGTCCTTGTCCTATATTTTTGAGAGAAAAGCACTCATTTCTTTTTTTTTTAATTTATTTTATTTTATTTTATTTATTTCTGTATGTGTATTAATGTACTGTCTGCATGCAAGTCTGTGCACCCGTGTCGTGCAATGCCGCGGAGGTCAGAAGAGGGTGTCGGATTCCCCTGGAACTGGAGTTCTCCTGGAATTGGAGTTTCAGACGGCTCTCGGCCGCCATGTGGGTGCTGGGGATCGAACCCGGGTCCTCTGTAAGAGCGGTCAGCACTCTTAACCGCTAGGCCATCTCTCCAGCCCGTCATTTCTAATTATAATCGTGGGCCGTCTAGTAGGAGCATAAATAACTAGGGTTATTCTGTTATTCTAATAGGTTGATCCCATTAATCCTGGTAGTAATATTTACTCTAAAACATACATTATCTGGCATTAATATTAAGAGTTCTTTATATTATGATCTATATTTTCATCCTTTTAAACTATTTACTCCCTCTTACTTAAAGTATAAAGTTCTTATAGACAGAGTAAAGTTTGATCTGGCTTCTTGAAAAAAATCCAAGGAATAATCTCTGCCTTTTAACCAGGGTATTTAATGACTGGTATGGTTAGATCTGAGCTATCATCTTGCTATTTTTCTGTTCAGGTCAGTGTTTCCAATATCCTACTCTTTTATGTAGATTCACATTTTTTCATTCATTATCAGTATCAGTATTTTTCTTCTCAGTTTCTTCTGACTTAAGAATTCTTTTAGCCGGGCGTGGTGACACGGGGGCCTTTAATCCGAGGCACGTGGGAGGCAATATGCAGTGGTAGATCTTTGTGAGTTTCAAGAGGCCAAGCCTGGTCTACGAGAGTGAGTTCAGGACAGCTGGGGCTACAGGAGGAACCTTTCCTCGAAAAGACCAAAAATAAATAAAATAAATAAAATAAATAAATATAATGTTATATGTAGAGGTACATGTTTGTGAGAGTTCTATTCATGTGTGAATGCAGGCACATGCCAACAATGTAAATGTGGAGATCAGACAACAGCCCTGGGTGTCGGTCCTCACTTTCCACCTTGCTTGTGAGTACCGGTTTTTTCCTCCTGTTGTCCATTGGCTGCACGTGTGCCCGGGCGCTGGCCTGCCTCAACTTACCAGCTTCTCTTATATCTCTGCCTCCCATTTGCTGTAAATTTCGTGGAATCTGAACTCCATTCCTTATATGTGTAGGGCAAGTGCTTTATCACTGAGCCATCTCCCCAGCCCCTCATCTCTCCCGAGGCCAGCCGATTATGAACTAACAAACAACGGTAGCTGTTTTCTTTCAGTATAACCCAAGTGCCTTTTCTAGCTCTGACATTCATACTTTAATGTTACTGCAAATAGTATTAACTTAACTTCTTTTTTTTTTTTTTTTTTTTTGGTCTTTTCGAGACAGGGTCTCCCTGTAGGACCCCGTTGTCCTGGAACTCACTTTAGTCGACCAGGCTGGCCTTGCAACCACAAACACAGATTTGCCTACCGCTGCCTCTGCCTCACCAAGTGCTAGGCATTAAAGGCNAAATAAAATAAAATAAAATATATGTATATATGTAGTATGTGCATGTTTGTGAGAGTTCTATTCATGTGTGAATGCAGGCACACAAATGCCACAAGTGTACATGTGGAGATCAGACAACAGCCCTGGGTGTCGGTCCTCACTTTCCATCTTGTTTGAGGTAAGGTCTCCTGTTGTCCATTGCTGCATGTGCCAGGCTAGCTGGCCTGCATACTTACAAGCTTCTCTTATCTCTGCCTCCCATGTTGCTGTAGATTCTGGGAATCTGAACTCCATTCCTTATATGTGTATGGCAAGTGCTTTATCCACTGAGCCATCTCCCAGCCCCTCATCTCTCACTAGCCAGACGATTATGAACTGACAAACAACGGTAGCTGTTTTCTTTCAGTATAACCCAAGTGCCTTTTCTAGCTCTGACATTCATACTTTAATGTTACTGCAAATAGTATTAACTTAACTTCTTTTTTTTTTTTTTTGGTCTTTTTGAGACAGGGTCTCCCTGTAGCCCCAGTTGTCCTGGAACTCACTTTGTAGACCAGGCTGGCCTTGAACTCACAAAGATTTGCCTGCCTCTGCCTCTGCCTCCCAAGTGCTAGGATTAAAGGTGTGCGCTAGTACATTACAACTAATTTTGTCTATGCATATTATATTCTACAAATTTGCTACATTTACTTTTTTTTTTTTTAAGACAGGGTCTCCCAGCTGGCCTGGAACTCACTCTGTAGACCAGGCTGGCCTTGAACTCACAGAGATCTGCCTGCCTCTGCCTGGGAATAAAGGTGTGTGCTACCATGCCCAGCACGCTACTTTTACTCTTATAGCTTTTTTGATGCTCTAGTGCTTGCTATCGGGACTGCACTTCCATCATTTACCTTCACCCTGAAAAGCTTCATTTAATATTTCACAATCAGTCTACTTGTGACAGACACTTTGGTTCACCTTCATCTGATGAAGTCTTTATTTCACTTTAATATCTGAAAGACATTTTCAGTAGCTCTAGTATTCTGAATTAATCAGTTTCTTTCCTGTTAGCTCTTTCATGTTGGTGTGCATTATGCATTCTTTTGTCACCTATGTTTTCTAATGAGAAATCCAGAGTAATGCACACTGAAGTTCTCCTATGTTTTTCTCTAGCTGCTTTTAAGAATTTTCCTTTATCTTTGTTTTTTATCTATTTTATTGTGTCTGAGTATGGATTCCTCTAAGTATGTCTTGTATAAGTTTCAATGACTAAAAGTTTTCAGACATTATTTCTTCACATATTTTGCTCTGTACCAATCCCTCTCTCCTTTTCTTCAATACCATGAAAATCAGGCCCTCTGATGTGGTTTAAGGTCAGTGGAGCTGTTTATCTTGAATCTTCTGTTCTCAGAATAGTTTCTATTAATATATCTCCAAGTTTACTGTCCTTTTCCCCATTCTGCTACTGAGCTTAGCCGATAACTTTTTTTAAAATTTTATTTATTTCTGTATGTGTATGAATGTACTGTCTGCATGCAGATTTGTGCACCCGTGTCGTGCAATGCTGCGGAGGTCAGAAGAGGGTGTCGGATTCCCCTGGAACTGGAGTTCTCCTGGAATTGGAGTTTCAGACGGTTCTTGGCCACCATGTGGGTGCTGGGGATCGAACCTGGGTCCTCTGTAAGAGCGGTCGGCGCTCTTAACCGCTAGGCCATCTCTCCAGCCCCTTAGCTGATAACTTTTAAAACATAATTATATTTTAACATTTCTAAAATAAAAAGAATATATATTTTAAGATAAGGTCTCAAAGTGATGATCATCTCTTGCCTTAAGTCCCGAGATTAGAAACGTGTGCCCCACTACACAACTAAAATTTTTATTTTTGTTTTTTATGCATGGTTAATATACAATAGTCTCTGTTTTGTTTTGTTTTTAAAGAAAGAGTCTCTCTGTAGTCCCAGATGGACTGGAACTTGCTATGTACACAAAGGTTGGCCTTGATTTCAGAGTTCTGCCTGCCTCTGCCTTACAATTGCTGGGACCAAAGGTGTGTGTACCTCCACACCCAGTTTCAAAGTAGCTTCTTAGTAATATTGAATAATCCCATAGTCAGGTCACTTGGGGGATGGGTGATTACTAATTTATGCTTTCTCTTGAAAATTGGTCAAACTTTCCTGGTTGAGTAATTTAGATTGTATTCGAATTTTACTCTTTTATGTTTTTTGGTTTTGGGGTTTTGTTTTGTTTTTGTCTTTTCGAGACAGGGTCTCCCTGTAGCCCCAGCTGTCCTGGAACTCACTATATAGAACAGGCTGGTCTTGACCTCACAGAGATTGGCGGCCCGCCTCTGCCTCCTGAGTGCTGGGATTAAAGGCATGTACCACCATGCCCAGCCTCCCACTTCTTTTATTTTTTAATTTTAATTGAGATAGAGTCTGAGTAAGTTTCTAAGCTGGCCTTAAACCTATGATTCTCCTGTCTCAACCTCCTGATTGGCTGGGATTACAGGACTATACCACCAGGTCCCAGTGTATTATAATTACTAATACATGCTAATTATATAAAATTAATAAATTTCAGTGTGATGTTTCCATATATGTATGCATCATGCTTTAATCCTGCCCTTCTCCTCTCTGTTGCCTTCCTCTTCCTCCTCTCTAATCCCTAGTCCCCTTCTAAGTCTCTCCTCTATCTTAAGATCTTTTTTTCAAGTTTCCACATAAGAAAAGAACATGATACAAATCTTTCTGTGTCTGACTTATTTCACTTAACATTATGATTTCAAGTTTTACCCATTTCTCTAAAAAATGACATAATTTCATTCTCCCTTATGATTACTATACTTCATGGACTACATACACCATATTGTCTTTGTATATTTATCTACTGATGAACACCTAAGCTGATTCTATATCTTCTATATCTTCTATATTCAACATATAGAATATCTAAATGGAGATGAATAGTATCTAAATAAACATGGGTAGGTGGTTGGTTTTTGGCATGCTGATTTCATTTTCAGATAAATACCCAGGAGTGGTATAATTCAAAGCTTTTTAAACTGACTTGTGACCTGATATGGGATTATATAACTGAATGCAGAAGCTGAGAAAAAATTGCAAGAGTAAAAGTTTTCTGAACATTGCCAATAAAATGTTATCTCAAAATCAAACACACAAGGAAACCAGGGGTTTCTGGCAGTGTACACCCATGTTGCACTGTGTGAATTCACTGAAGCCTGGTTCTGAACACACAACATGGGCACCTTGCACAGCACCTACCATCTCACCACGCAATTTCAACAAAGCTGCCTGAAACACCTTGACTCAGATTCAAGTCTATTATGGGTAATGAACTGCAGTGCTTTTCCTGTACATACAAAGTTTCCTGCCTTTACAGAAATAATTTATGGAAAGCCAAAAAGTTTTAATATTTTCCCATCATCATTCTTCAGCATTCAAGTATTAAACTGCTGTATCTTTGGGTTGTATCAAGTTAGAATGTTTGATATTTATTTATTTATTTATTTATTTATTTATTTATTTTATTTTATTTTATTTTTTTGGTCTTTTCGAGACAGGGTCTCCCTGTAGCCCCAGCTGTCCTGGAACTTGCTCTGTAGACCAGGCTGGCCTTGAACTCACAAAGATCAGCCTGCCTCTGCCTCCCAAGTGCTAGGATTAAAGGCATGCTCCACCATGCCCGGCAGAATGTTTGATTTTTAAAACCACTGTTTGAGATGCTCATTTGAATTTCATAAAAAATTGTTAAATGAATTTTGGGTTGGAATTAGGATACAATTTCCAAAATGACCCTAAACATTCATCTGCCATTCTATGTTCTACATTCATCTGCCATTCTATGTTCTATATTTGTGCAAAGCACCATTCTCAGCACTGACAATTATAAAATCAAAACATTAATCAACTCTTAAAATCATTGAAGATCCATTCCATTCTATTCAAATGTTCAGCCGAATTTTAATTCTTTACATAAAAGAATTAATCTCAAAACTTTGCTTATTCTTTAATAAATGAAAAAATTCTATATATACCAAATAATTGCTTTAAAATAAATATTTTTATAATTTATTATCAGTAAATCTTTTATTTTTTCACTTATTTTTCATGCCCAGGGTCAGTCACATAATCAATCAATTTCTTGAGAAAAAATGAGTTGCCAGTGGAAAATAAATAGGAAGCCCTGGTACAGGCTAAAGAGATGGCTCAGCAGTTAAAAACACTGGCTGCTCTTGCAGAGGACCTGGGTTTGGTTCTCAGCACCCACATGGCAGCTAAGAACTGTCAGTAACTCCAGTTCCAGGGGAATCCAATGCTCTCTTCTAATATCTAAGGGCATTGCACAACAAAGATAAACTTGCACACATGCAGGCAATATACCCATACACAAAGTATAATTAATTAATTAAGTAATTAACAGCCCTGGTATAGCTGGATCATATATAAGTCTATTTTCAGCTTTTCTGATGAACCACCATTGTCTTTTTCCCTAGTGACTCTATGAATCTAATATCCATCAACAGTATATGAGTTCCTTTTTTCCTGCATCCTTACCAGCATTTATTTTTGGTTTAGCTTTTCTACAATTGCCATTCTGATTAGGGTAAGAATAAATCTCAATGCAATTTTGACTTTCACTGTCCGGATACCTGAAGATATTGAGAAGTTTTTCACATATTTATTGGCTATTTGTATTTCTTTTGAGTGTACAATATGCTTGCAGTGCCCCTGGAGCTCAGAAGAGGGTGTTGGATCCCCTGGACCTGGAATTATGGACAGTCAGTCATCACGTGGGTGCTGGGAACTGAACCTGGGTCCTCTGAAAGAATAGCCCTCATGGAACTCCCAGAGATCCATCTGTCTCTGCCTCCCCAGTGCTGGGATTAAAGGCAAGCACCACTACACCTGGCACCAGTGCTTTTTAACTGCTGAACCATCTCCAGCTCCCTGGATCTGATTTTTGTTTTTGTGTTTTTAGTTTTTTTGAGGTAGGGTTTTCTGGGAGCCCCAGCAGGCCTAGAACTCACTATATAGACCAACCTGGTCTCAGTCTCACAGAGACAGTACATGCCTCTGTCTCTTGAGTGCTGGGATTAAAGGCATGTTCCACTACCCCAGCAAGATTTGTTTTTTGTTTTGTTTTGTTTTGGTTTTTTTGTTTTGTTTTGTTGTCTTTTTGAGACAGGGTCTCCCTGAAACCTCGGCTGTTCTGAAACTTGCTATGTAGCCCTGTATGAGAGCTCAAATTCACAGAGATCTGCCTGCTGCTGGGATTAAAGGTGTATGCCACCATGCCAATGCCTAGAGCAATTTGATTTTTTTCTGTTAAGTTTTCTGATCTTTATATATATATATATATATATATATATATATATAATTTTATTTATTCTTTTTAACTTTTTTACAAATATGAGTGTATTGCCTGCTTGTATGTGAGTGCACCCATGTCATGCAATGCCCTGGAGGTCAGAAGAGGGCCTTGGATTCCACTGGAACTGGAGTTAAGGATGTTCTTGGCTGCCATGTGGGTAACAAAGAATCCAATCTTGGTCCTCTGCAAGAACAATCAGTGCTCTTAACTGCTGAGCCATCTCTCCAGACCCTGATCTTTATAAGCATTAATCCTTTGTCAGTTGAATAGCTGGCAAAGATTTCCTCCCACTCTGTAGGTTGTTTCTTCATTCTATTAATTGTTTCCTTTACTGTGTAGAAGCTTTTTAATTTGATGTAATCCCACTCATCTGGGTTAACAGAATTCTATTCAGGAAATCACTGTCCATGTCAATGTCTTCTAGTAGTTTTAAATTTTAGGGTCCCATACTTAAGTCTTTAATACATTTTAGTTTATTTTTATACAAAATAAGTCTGGTTTCACTCTTCTATAGGTGGATGTCCAATTTATCATTTGTTGAGGAAGCTACCTTTTTCCCAAAGAAAGCCTTTGGCATCATTTTTGAGAATTGGACATACACATGTCTATTTCTGGGTCTTTTATGCTATTCCATGGGTTTGTGTGTATTTGTGTCAGTACTGTGTTTTTTTTTACTACTATGATTCTGTAATTTGTTATAAAATCAGGTATTCTGGGTACATCCAACACTGTTCTTTTTGTTCAGTATGCTTTGGCTATTTAAGGTCTTTTGTGTATCCATGTGAATTTGTGTTTTCTGGTTCTGGGAAGAATGCTATTGGTCTTTTGCTGGGAATTACACTGAGTATGAAAGTGATTTTTTTGAATCCTGGACATTTAAAATATATCTTGAGATTTGGGGTCCTACTAAAAGACCTGGGAATGATGACTATTTTGTAATCAAGGAATCAGCTCTGTTCACTCTGTTCAGACTCTACTTGTGGTGTGCAGGCTGACTGCACAGTCAATTCATATTTCAAAGCTCTTGCCAGGCTTCAGATGCTTCACATTTGTGCTGTCTGGGTAAAGCACCTAGATCCTTCCTTGTGTCATCTGTGCTGCCTGGGTAAAGCACCTAGATCCTTCCTTGTGTCATCTGTGCTGCCTGGGTAAAGCACCTAGATTCCTCCTGAGTCATCCCCTCCCACCCCCCATAATCGCTGGCTATCAAAAGAGCTTTTCTTTTTTTGTATTTTTTGAGACAGGGTCTCCCTTTGGTCACAGCTGGCCTGGAGCTCGCTATGTAGACCAGGCTGGCCTTAAACTCAAAGAGATCTGCATGCCTCAGCCTCCTGAGTACTGGGATTAAAGGTGTGCACCACCACGCCCTGCTTATCAAAGACCCTTTTATCAGTTACTTTAGTTAGAAGTACAAGGTTAACTTAGTTTTAGGTCCCTGTGGTACTGCACAATTTGATACAACTGGGCCCACCCTCAGGATAAAGAAAGGAAGCAATAATAATAATAATAATAATGTGTATTTCTCCCTACTTGTCACACAGCAGAAGCCCTTTTTCTAACGGATGGCTTTTTTCCTCAGGATTTTAGTTGACCACAATACCAATTACACACCATTGTAAAGTTGTTCTATAACTGAGAAAAAAACAAAAATTCTTCCCTATGCTCTGTAGCTTATGAGGCCTCCACTGACCCCCTACTCTTCAAGTCTGTGCTCAAGCCATAGAGAAAGACTTCCATATGGAGTTCCTAACTCAGCCTGCCCAGAATACAATGAAGGACAGTCAGCATGAAACTTCCTATTGCTTTACTAATTATTTACTATATAAGTACCACATGCTAACTGACTGCACCACTGGAGCGTCCAAGCCAATCATTTATTAAGTGATGTTTTCTCTCCCCAATTCACCTAATATTATTTATGCTTTGGAGCCTCTGATAATTTTAAAGAAGTTTTTGTTGTGCTGCTGAAAAAGATGGACTACAGTAACCTGACTTAATCTTGGCTAGAACTAGAAGTCCCTGGCCATTTCTATTCACTGTTCTGTAGTTGTTCACTGGGCTTTGGAAAGGAAGTTTCATGATGTGGCATCATTTTAACATCTCTCTTCAAAAATCTGCCCAATTTAATTTAATTAAATTTATTTATTTATTTATTTATTTATTTATTTATTTATTTATTTATTTATTTATTTATTTTGGTCTTTTCAAGGCAGGGTCTCCCTGTAGCCCCAGCTGTCCTAGAACTCACTCTGTAGACCATGCTGGCCTTGAACTCACAAAGATCCACCTGCCTCCCAAGTGCTAGGATTAAAGGCGTGCGCCACCACGCCTGGCATATACATACATTTGCCTTCCTGAGGCTACAATCCTTTCTATCTTGGACTTCAGAGATAACAAGAGCCCTGTTTTCAAAATACAGTTCAGGAATGCCGCAATGGAACAATTACAGATGTGCCCATCAAAAACAGAAGAAGAAAGACCCTGTGATAGTGCTGTCATCGTCACAAATTCTAGAATCATTTGGGAGAAGGACCCATGAGCCACTTCCTACACATATAATTTTGAGGTACTTGAAAGCTTTTTTCACTTTACCCTCTCTGCATCCCTTCAAGTCCAAAACAGTGGTGTTTCTGCTGGCATAAAATATCCAAGCACCTTGTTGGTCTGCCATATAAGTACAGACATTTAGAGGCTCAAACACAGATGCTGCCTTGATAAGGTAATCTCTATTTTCAGCTTCCACCTAACTGCTATGGGGATAGTCTCACCCTTGACCTCCTCTGTGCTCTGAGTGACACCCTCATCTTCTGATGGTTATTTGGTTATTTCTCTATGGCACACTGACCTGACAGTGATTCTCCTGACTATAGCACCTACACCATTTGAACAGACTGAGAATTTTAAAAAATCAAATACTTTTTCTCTTTTGTTGTGGTTTTTGTTTTGAGGCAGGATTCCACGTAGTCCAGACTGACCTCGAACTTGCTATGTAGCCAAGGATGCCTTGAATTCCTGACCCTTCTGCCTCTTACTATTAAGTACTAATGAAAGAGAGCCTAGCTTCTTCTTGCTGTTTTTTTAAACAGGTCTCCTTCAATTTATCTACTTTCAATTTTACTAAACATATAAACAAAATTCAGGGTATATTTTCAACACTTTGCTTGGAAATCTCAGTAAGGATCCAAGATCATTCCTTATAAGGCATAATCACAGGACATAATTCTGCTAAACTTTCTGCCACTATAATAAAAAGGATCCTCTTTCCTCCATTTTCCAACAGTATCATTTTCCTCTCAGCCTCACTGTCAGCACCTTTGTCCATGTTTCCACAGTCTATTCACAATGATTTAGATATTCTCTAAGGTGATTATTTTCTGTCCTGCTCCTTTAGCCCGAGTTTTACACAGTGAATAACATCCATATTTCTAACAGTCTAGGAATTTTCTAACATGCTCCTCCAAGTTCCAAAGCTCCTTGCACTTTTTTTTAGGTATATGTTATAGCAGTACTCCAAGTAGCAAAATCTGTATTGCTTTTCTACTGCTGCTCTAACAAAAGTTATACAAATTTAGAGGTTTCAAGGTTAACACTCATTATTTTATTATTTTTTTAAATTTTATTTCGTTATGTGTATGAATGTACTGTCTGCATGTAGGTTTGTGCAGCCGTGTTGTGCAATGCCGCGGAGGTCAGAAGAGGGTGTCGGATTCCCCTGGAACTGGAGTTCTCCTGGAATTGGAGTTTCGGACGGTTCTCAGCCGCCATGTGGGTGCTGGGGATCGAACCCGGGTCCTCTGTAAGAGTGGTCGGCGCTCTTAACCGCTAGGTCATCTCTCCAGCCCAACACTCATTATTTTATATTATAGTTAGTAAGTTGTGTATCCAAAGCAGGTCTCACTGGACTAAAAGCAAGGTGCCAGGAGGCCTGTACTATGGAAGCCACAGGGGTTGCTATGGTTTGACCATGACCTCTGAAGGTTCATGTGTTGGAAGCTCAGTGCCCAGTGTGCATACAGTAACAGGTAGGGCTCTATCACTGTGATGCTATTACCTATGAAGCTCTTAGATGGTATGGCTTGAATGTGAAATGTTCCCATAGGCTCCATGTTTGAACAACTGGTCCCCAGCTGTTCAGGAAGGCTAGAGAACAGGGAAGCCTTACTAGAGGAAATGGGCCACTAGGGGATGGGCCTAAAGGCCCAAGAGCCCTGATCAACTTCCTATTTATGCTTGGCTTTCTGAACATGGATACAATGTAACCATCCAGCCTGCTGCTTTTGAAATCATGCCTTCCCTGCCTACTGTCATGTCTTTTCCGCCAAGATGGACTCTATCCCTCTAGAACTGGAAGCCAAAATAAACCTTTCTCCCTTAAGTCGCTCCTGTCAAGATCATTTTATCACAACCACAGAAAAAGAAACTAAGATGCTAATCTTGAACTTTTAGCCTCAAAAGAACTAAATAAAAAAACCTCATTTATTTTTAAAGAACCCAGATCTAGGCATTGCTTTAGCACTAGAATGTAGACTAATACAGGATGAATCCATTTTTTTGTCCAACTTCTAGAGGTCACCTGTGTTCCTTAATCCCTGCTCCTTAATTCACGCCCCCTTCCTCTATCTTCAAATCTTGCAGCATTCTATCTCTCTGACCTTGCTTGCATCTCACCTCTTTACTAATACTCTTCTGTCTTCCACCTCTTTTTTTTTTCTTTTTTTGATTTTTTTTTTTTTTTTTTTTTTTTTTTTTTTTTTTGAGACAAGGTCTCCCTTTTAGCCTCTCGGGCCTGGAACTCACTATGTAGATGAGGCTTGCCTTGAACTCCCAGAAATCCACATGCCTCTGCCTCCCCAGTGTTGGGATTAAAGGCATGCAGTAGCATGCGTGGCTTCCACCTCCATTTCTAAAAATAAGTTTTTATTACTTGTGTGTGTGTGTGCGCGTGTGCGCACGCACCTGTGTATATGAAAGTGAATGCCATGTGTGTGAGGGTGCCATGGAAGCCAGTGTATCCCTTAGAGCTGGAGCTGTGAGTCACCCAACATGAGTACTGGGAACCAAATTCAGGTCCTCTGGAAGAGCAGCAAGTACTCTTAACCACTGGTCCATCTCTCCAGGCCCCTAGTTCCATTTGTAAGGCCGGTTATCCTTTTAAAGGGCCACATGACTAATCCAAAACAATCCCATTGCTCTAATTGGCCTTTGTCATGGAATATAACAAACTTACAGGTCCTGGGAACTGAAATACAGACATCTTTAGGGGGCCATTATCCTGACTACCACACCTACTAATCATTTAAATGAACTACAAGTAAGCTATAACTCAAAATAGCCTAATAAGGCTCATGAGGAAGTATTAGCAGCTGAAATAAACAAATAAAACACAGCTAATTTACTTTTAATTTTTTCAAATATTTAGAGAATCTAACAATATAACTGAAGGGCTTTTGTTTCTTATTTGTGGCATACACAGTTGGCTAATCCAACAGTAATTTTCAATCCCCTCTCCCTTGCCTGCTCCTAGTACTTGGGCTATAAAAGCTAAATACTCACTTTCCTGGCATCCTAAGGATAGACATATAAAACAGACGTGCCAAATGAAATCTAAACATTATCTTGGGAAAAGCTACTGCATTTGATAGAGGAGGCAGATGGTGCTGGCACTCCTTTTGGCCCCCTTCCAGTAATTCTCCTGCCTTGAACATGGTATGGTACACTGCCAGGAATTCAAGCATCTATTTTGCAATAATGGAGCACGTCCAAAAGAATTCAAGAGATACTAGTCCTGCCACTGTTGAATAGCTGAGCCAGTACCAGCTACTCTATGCCTCCAGACTTATGGTTATATGAGGAAAAATAAATTCTCACTTGTTTAAGTCACTGTTTACATCTGCTTTTCTGTTATTTTCAGCTGAAAGCTTTCTGAATTTAAATTATATTTAACATAACTGCTGGTTAAACATAAGCATCATTCTTCAAATAATGTATTTTGTTGTATGAAAACTATATTCAGTTAAAATTAATTATAATTAATCATTCAAAAGGCAACGATTTAAAGTAATATTTATTATGTACTTTACAACTACAAATTATACATATTCATTTAAAAATATTTAGAAATTATCAAAATTTTAAAGAAAATATCAGCTACAATTTCAAACAGAGATAAACTACTGGTAATACATTAATGTATTTACTTCCACATTTTATATACATTCATAAATTTTTTGAAAGTGAGACTGTATAGAATACATATATTAAATCCAACTCCCATTTAAGCATTAAATTTACCAAACACTTTTCCATATCACTAAAGAAGTTTCAAAACTATTTTCAAAAACTTAAAATATTTCCTAATAGGATTATTTATAATATGCTAATTAAATAATTTTAACAGTGACAGACACATATACTGGCTTATCTTTCTGCTGGTATAAACAGTGCTGGAGCAAACACCACTGTAGATGAGATAATGTATGTGTGATAATTTTCTGAGGACAGTTCCACAGATGTGGTATTACTGAGGATAAATTTTTTCAGTCATAAACACTACCAAAGAACTTTCCAGAAAAATGGAATCAACTTGTTATTCTATCTTTGTGTACAAAGGCATCATCAGTCTGTCTTTAGAGAATATAATGCTGTCTCTTTGCTTTTTTGCTGATCAGATGAGTAAAAATATTCTGCCTTATTCTTGAATTTTTACTTTATGGGATTTTTTTGTGTGTGTGTATGGTGGTTGTTACTTGTAACAGTGACTATCCAAAGATTTAGATCCTTCACCGTGATTATTTTGTGAATTATCCCTTAGTTATTATTTTTAAGGAGAAGAGGTACTTATTTTTGTCTTTTTGAGACAGGGTCTCCCTGTAGCCCTGGCTGGCGTGGAACTCTCTATGTAGACCATGAACTCATAGAGATCCACCTGTCTCTGCCTCCCCAGTGCTGGGATTGTGTCACCATGCCTGGCTGAAAAGAGTTCTTTATATGTATCTTTTGATGTTGTTGCAAATATTAATACTTTATTTTAAAAATAATCAAACAGCCGGGCATGGTGGTGCACGCCTTTAATCCTAGCACTTGGGAGGCAGAGGCAGGCGGATCTTTGTGAGTTCAAGGCCAGCCTGGACTACAGAATGAGTTCCAGGACAGCTGGGGCTACAGGGAGACCCTGTCTC
Source organism: Rhizomys pruinosus (assembly GCA_009823505.1). Taxonomy (NCBI): domain Eukaryota; kingdom Metazoa; phylum Chordata; class Mammalia; order Rodentia; family Spalacidae; genus Rhizomys; species Rhizomys pruinosus. The sequence continues at coordinate 619,926 of VZQC01015648.1, forward strand.
GAAAAGACCAAAAAATTAAAAATAAAATAATAAATAAAATAAAAATAATCAAACCTATTAGCATTATCCTTTGTAACCTCTTTATCAGATAGAGATGGTTTTCACATGATGAAAACTATGTTTCAGAAAAGAACAATTTGAGATACAATATTCTTGCAAATTCTTATTGGCAGTCAAAAAATAATATCAAACCAATAGAGAGAACAGCACATCCTCCATATATATAATTATCTTGGGTTTTGACCATACACATACCTGCTTGTGACAATTATCACATCCTCAGAGATGGTAGCCATTTCTTTGATGGTAAGGTAGCACATTCTCCTCAATGTTTGCTGAAAAATTATTTATAAATAACAGGTTATTCATAACGATAATTTCTGTTTGAAATAAGGATAACAAGTAGGTCTATTAAGAGTGATATTCTTGGGCCTGTGAGATGGGTCAAGGGTAAAGGCACTTTCCACCAAGTCTGATTGCTGAGTTCAATTGTCAAAACCCACATGGTGGGAAGACAGAGCCAACTCCTACAAGTTGTCCTCTGATATCCACACACACTTGCCTGTATGTAAATAAATGTAAAATAAAATTGAGGGATAATCTTTAAAATACCTAGTGTTCCAAACTTCTAAAAACTGCCTGAATAAAAAAACATTCAAAATATTATTTTATTAAAATTTTTATTTTTAATTTTTACTTTATGTGTATGAGTGTTTTGCCTGCATGTGTAAGAACACTCATGTTGTGTAATAAGTGCAGAGTCCAGAAGAAGGCCTCAGATTCCCCAGGAACTGGAGTTATAGACAGCTGTTAATCACCATGTGGGTATGGGGAACCCACACCCCTGAAAGAGAATTGCTCTTAATCACTGAATTATCTCTCTAGCCAAAAAAATGTCCTAAACACAAATATTTGCACAGATAGCCTGGAAAACATATAAGCAAAAACTTTAAAATTCAATTAATCCGGGCATGGTGGCACACGCCTTTAATCCTAGCACTCTGGAGGCAGAGGCAGAGTTCAAGGCCAGCCTGGTCTACAGAGTGAGTTCTAGGGTAGCTGGGGCTATAGGGAGACCTTGTCTCAAAAAAAAAAAAAAAAAAATCAATTAATCTTCCACAGGCAAGTTCAGACACATTCAGGGTGGTACTGACATAGACATGGTCTTCTCTGGAGTTGCAACTGATAGAGACTTGTCATGGAAAATGCATTTTTTAAATTCTTAAGAAATGAATATATAGAGATATTTTTCTCAGTTCAAGTGCATTCCAAAGTTTCTCCTGAACCCTAAATGACTAGTGACTAGATAATCAACTTCCATTTTCAATTATCAAAATTCCCAGATACACTTAGCTCCAAACTGAGAAGCTAACAATAACAGAACTCCCCCTCTCCCCTCATCTGGATCTCTCTTTATTCACAGACTTCTAGTCTGCCCAACCTAACTTCCAAGTATCTTCAAATTTCTTGTAAGTACAGAAGCTCAAATATTTCAGACTCAGCTCTAAAGTCTATGCTCTAGAGAGAATCTGGTTAAGAATACTGAGGCCAGCCAGGCGTGGTAGCGCACGCCTTTAATCCTAGCACTTAGGAGGCAGAGGCAGGCGGGTCTTTGTGAGTTCAAGGCTAGCCTGGTCTACAGAGTGAGTTCCAGGACAGCTGGGGCTACAGGGAGACCCCGTCTCAAAAAGACCAAAAAAAAAAAAAAAAAAAAAAAGAATACAGGAGGCCAATAAGGAAAGAGGAAGAAAGCAGAAATTCTCAATGTGATTTAACAACAGCAGCAACAACACAGATTTAAAGCTGCCCAAACAAAGCTATGATAAGAAAATGAAAAATATGGATCAAATTTTCAGAACTAAAAAAATTCTATTCCACAATAAAAGACCTAGCCTGAAAATAAGAAAACTGAATATGCAAAAAAAAAAAAATAGTCAAAGCAAATGGCTGCTCAACATTAGCAGTCATATGGAAAATGGAAATTAGACTCAGATATTACCTCATATCTAACAGAATGACAAAACCTCAAAAGACTAATAACACAAAGTATTGGCAAAGACATACTTTTAGTCAGCAAAACATCTATATAAATAAATACATGGAATTGTTAAATAAAATATGAACCAAATGTTTTATTTTTTAACATTTCTCTGGAGCTAGAGAGATGGCTCAGCAGTAAGAGACTGACTGCTCTTGCAAGGACCTGGATTTGATTCCAGCACCACAATGGTGATTAAAACAACATCCGTAACTCCAGTTCCAGGCGAATCTAACACCTTCTTCTGAACTCTGTGGGTACTGCATGACAAGGGTACATTTACACACATGCAGGCAATACACTCAACACATAAATGAAAATAATTATAAAAAAGAAAATAACATTTCACAGAACGGGGCAATTTTCTTTAAGTCATGTACCTGCTAGAAGGCTTATATGATTATGTGAAGAACTATTACAACTCAACAATAAAACACGGAAATAATCCAATTTTTAAATGAGCAAATGTTTTGAATAGATATTTGTTCAAAAACATGTATGAGTGACTAATAAGCACATGAAAAAAGTGACCAACATTTTAAATATGTAGGCAAAGACAAAATATAGAGAGATTTACAGGTACTAAAAGTGAAAATAAACACACAGCCATAAAGTACAAACCTAGGATCTCACTGGCATGGGATACGTAAATAAAGAATTAGATTCTAAGATGTACACTCTTCAGGTGCAAGGAAAATTATTCTAGAGAGTAATTCAGAGATAGAGCAAGGAATAAAAAGTATGAAAGAAAAAAAGGCAGTAAAGACACTATCAAGGGCTGGAGAGATGGCCTACGGTTAGGAGCGCCGACGCTCTCGCAGAGGACCCGGGTTCGATCCCCAGCACCCCACATGGCAGCCGAGAGCTGTCTGAAACTCCAACTCCAGGAGAACTCCAGTTCCAGGGGAATCCGAGACCCTCTCTGACCTCCGCGGCATTGCACGACACGTGTGCACAGACTTGCGCAACATACATCATACACATACAGAAATAATAAAATAATAAAAAATAAAATAAAAAAAAAATTAAAAAAAAAAAGACACTATCAAATGTGAATGAGCAAAAGAACAAAAACCTGTAAATATTGTAATGTAAATGTAAATATTGATATATATAAATGTGTATGAATGTTGAATATATCATATATATGGTTTCAGAGTGTCTATAATTCTCAAATTTCCCACAAGCAGGGAAAAGATAAAAGATGATTAGGCTTTGGTAAGTTCATATAGCCATTTTTAATAAAAACCAACCAAAACTTTCAAACTATCATCCTATATACCACGATTTCTCATTTTTTTGTTTTATTTAGGATTTTTCATTATTTTTTTTACGCACACGTGATTTTTTTTTCCTCTGTATCTCCAATCTGCTATTAACGCCATGCAGGGTACTTTCCTTTTTCTATGGAATGGGGGGATTGTATGTATATTGGGGAATATACAAGCCCCTACAGGCACACACAGAGGCAAAGTCAACACTGGATGTCTTCCTCTATCACTCACACCTTTTTATTTTTTAAGACAGGGTTTCTCATGAACCTAGAACTCATCATTTCAACTAGACTAGCTACCAGGAAGCTCCAGGATCCACCTGTCTCAGCTCCCCTTGTGGTGGGGTTGCAAGAGGATCTACTACTTACACATAGCTTTTATATGAGTGCTAGAGATCTCAACTGAGGTTCTCATGTCTATGTGCTGTGGGGTTGAACAAGAAATGTCCCATAGGCTCCATGTATTTGATCACTTAGTGCCCAGTAGTGGTGCTGTTTGGGCAGATTCATGGAACCTTAGGAAATGTGGCCATTATAGAGGAAGCATGTCAACTGAGGACCTAGTTTAAGAGTATATAATCTTGCCAATTTCCAGTTTCTCTCTCAGGCTGTTCTAGAACTCAGATATCTACCTGTCTGTGCCACCCAAATGCTGGGATTAAAGGCATGACCCCACCACATCCAGCTAATAATAGTTGTTTTTAATATCAATGCTTACCAACTTTATCATTTCTGGGTTTGTAACTGGTTATCTGCTTTCATCTTGCTTATGGATACTAATTGCTTGGTTTTTTTTGGATACCCTTTTTTTTAAAAGAAGGTTTGGTTCTTGTCTGGTTCCTAGCAGATAACCTCTGTGCCCCTAAAACATTCATTTCTGTTTTTTTTGTTTGGGGATTATTGGGGTTTTTTGTTTGTTTGTTTGTTTGTTTGGTACATCATGAAATTTACCTTGTGAAGTGTTACTCAGTTGTGTTATATTCTTTATATAAGAGTTAGACTACCCAGGATCTGTGTCTTTTTTTTCATTCATGGTTGAGTTCTTACTTTTGATGCTTTTTCGGCCTTTGATAGCTGTAATCTAAGGTGATGCCCTTTTGAAAACTACACTAGATGTTTTATGTATTCGAAAGGTCTTTCATGCTCACTTGTGAGAAGAGTAACTATTCTGTCTTGTGTTCTGATTCTCTATTTAGCCTTTCACACATACAGACCATCCCTGATCCAGATGCAAGTGATACTCTTCAGCAGACCACTGGTTCTTCCTCTTCCTCTCTCCCCTCTTTTCTCTCTGATATCCTGCCCTACAAATTCAAATGTTCTTGGCTTTCTGAACTCCATCTTCTCAACTCAAAACAGGCTTCTTATCTGTCTGCCCTGTTTGATCCCTGTAATCTGCAATCCAGAGTTCATTTTGTTTGCTTCGCTTCTTAGATACTTGTTTATCTAAGTCTGAAAACTGCTGCTTCATACATTTTGTTTGATTTTCAAGTATTTATTTTTTAAAGTTTTTTTTTATTAATTTTATTTATTTCTGTATGTGTGAATGTACTGTCTGCGTGCAAGTTTGTGCACCCGTTCGTGCAATGCCGCGGAAGTCAGAAGAGGGCGTCGGATTCCCTGGAACTGGAGTTCTCTGGAATTGGAGTTTCAGAGGTTCTCAGCCGCCATGTGGGTGCTGGGGACGAACCCGGGTGCTCTGCAAGAGCGGTCGGGCGCTCTTAATCCGCTAGGCCATCTCTCACACCTGATTTTCAAGTATTTATGATAGCAGGTAAATCCAGCCACTTTACACAGCTGGATACAGAACAGAAATTTGATTCCTAACATCAAAACCATGGAGACCAGGCTGGCCTTGGAACTCAACAGAGATCCGCCTGCCTCTGCCTCCCAAGTCGCTTCCTATTCTTTTTCTTTCCCACCTTCCTTTCCCCTCTATTCTTTCCTTACTAATTTCTAATACTACTGCATTGTAGTTTAAATTAAAGTTAAAGAATACAGTCTGTAAGATTTCATTCCTTTGAAATTACTTCTGTTAATTTCTATAAATGTTGTGTTCTTTATTTATATATAATCTAGATAAATCTATGTCTACTACCAATTTGTGTTTTTCTTTCTTGTTTTAATCGCTCTCTTTTTATTTATTTATTTATTTTTTTGGTAATTTTGGAGACAGGGTCCTCTTTAGTCCCAGCTGACCTGGAGTCACTCTGAGAGACCAGGCTGGCCTCAACTCACAAAGATCCACCTGCCTCTGCCTCCAGTATGGATAAGGATAAAGGCGTGCGCCACCACACCCCAGCCTCTCTTTTTCTATAGACATTAATGATCCTGTTTCCAAGATTGAAGGAGATTTAAGTAGCCCACAGCATAAAGTAGCAAAAGACTCAAATTGACACCAGCAAAGACCTATAGAAGATAAAGCTTTGGGTAAGTAAGTAGTTGCTACCAGAGAAACAGTTTAGTAAAAAATAGTTGTTAAAACTTAAGATGTTGCTGGGTGTGGATGCGCACGCTTTAATCCTAGCATTAGGGAAGCAGATGCTCTGTGAGATAGTGGTCAGGCCTACATAGCAATTTCCAGCTAGTGGGTACAGGAAGACCTGTCTCAAAACAAAAAACAAAAAAGATGTTAAAAGTAATTGCTTAGGGGCCAGCAAGATGGCTCAACAGATAAAGGAGACTTACCACAAAGACTAAGGACCTGAGTTCAATCTCTAGGACCCACATGGTGGACAGAACTGGCTCCTTCAAGTTTTCTCTGATACCCACATAGTTGTTGATATATGCATGCACATGCATAACACATGTACCCACACACATAGACACACATACACAAATTCAAAAATCAATAGAAATTGAAAACATAAAGTAACTTGCTTAATGGGTTAATTAGCTGCCTCTAAGAATACTGAAAAATCGAAAAAGACAAAAAAAAAAAAAAAGAAATTGGAAAATGAGGCAGGTGTGGTGGTCACGCCTTTAATCCTAGCATTGGGAGGCAGAGGCAAGGTGGATTTGTGAGTTCAAGGCCACCCTGTCTTACAAAGTGACTTCCAGGCCAGCGGGGCTACAGGGAAACCTGTCTCGAAAAGACCAAAAAAAAAGACTGATTTAGAGATTTAAATATACATCTCAAGGTTTGGGAAGGGACCAGAAATCTTCTGTATCTGCTTTATATCAGAAAGCCTTATCCATGGCCCTATAGCCACAGAGTTGGGAAAGCATATCCTGCAGGTAGTTGAATTACAAAGTAAATTCAAGTCAAACCCTTGCAGAGCATCTTATGTTATGATTAAGACTTCATTGGCAAAGAGGAGGACCTGAAAAATGAGAATGAGGACAAATGGACAGATTGTGATGAAGGTCCCTGAAACCCTTAAATTCTGCCAAGCATCCTTTGCCAATATAAGTAATCTTTGATCCCATGTCTGAGACTGTGTTCCCCTTACCTGAAGCATATACAAAGACCTCCCTAATTACAGCTGCCTTCCAGGGGTATTGATCTTCCTGAATAATTACTCCTAAAATCTTTCATCATCTAGACATATGGCCAGGCTCAAACTCAAATCATCAGAGGTCCTGGGAGTTGAACATAAAATGTAACCTGTGCAGATATACAATATGTATGAAAAGAGTTCCAAGACTTGGCCAATACATGTTAAATGTATTGAGAAAAATGCATATCCCAGAACCATATTCCCTGTATGTTTCTGTGTTAAAGCTGGGCATAAAGAAATGTGCCAAATTTAGAAAACAGAAGAAAAGCAGCAATTATGCTCTAAAAGTTGAGATGACCTAAGGTGAAAGAGAGAGATTTACTTGGCAGTTTTTTCCACATCATGATCCCTACTCCACATCCACCTCTTCTCAACTATCAATCCTGCTAACCAACAGCAACCCCAGGCATACTACAAACCTACATAAGATGTGGTCACTGTGTGCAGTGACTTTTATACCCATCTACCTTTGCACTGTCAGACCAAATACTAGGTACTAACATTTTTTTTCAATTACCTCAAGAAAGATATGTGAAGGAACACTTATACTATATAACTTGTTCATGTTCATCTGTCATTAAAAGTACTCTAAGTTTTATAAAATAAGCAGTTTTTAAGTAATTTTAAACATTTCAAGCAACTCTCTCTAATTTGGAGCACTCTAAGTTCCCTAGGGAAAACAACTAAGTTTTTTCATCATAAAACAAAGAGAGACTTACATCATTAGATTGAAACAACCGAGCATCGAGACCTTGCGAAGTTAACCAGTCAATGTTCTGTACGCAATTCGCATAGTTCAAAGTGTTCAACCCTAAGTACAATGTTAAAACAATGTTTAACTAATGTAAAAGTTAAGGAGTTTCTCTGTTTATGCAAAAATCTCTTAGAATTCAGGAAGAAGTCTCTATAAGGATTCTGCCTCTTGGCAAACTTTCTAGCTTTCAATTAAAAACTCTGGGTGAGGGGGGGACAACTCCTCAGGGCCATTTAGCAACTTCTTATTTAAAATAATTCAAAATAACACAACATCTTCGGTAAAGAGGATATAATATAAATAACAATAAAAAAAACATAAAAAAAATACTACGACGACTACTACTAATACTACTCACTACGCTGAATAAACTCAAACTCTCGAAACTCAACAGCTGACTTACTGAAAACAATTTAAGTGTGGNCATATAGTAAAAATAAATATTGAAGTATTTTATTTATTGGGGCTGGAAAGAAGGCTCCCTGAGTAACAGAACTGGCTGCTCTTGCAGAGGACCTGGGTGCAGTTCCCATCACGCACATGGTGGCTGACTACTGCCTGTAACTCCAGTTCAAAATCCAATGCCGGGGGCTGGAGAGATGGCCTAGCGGTTAGGAGCGCCGACGCTCTCGCAGAGGACCCGGGTTCGATCCCCAGCACCCACATGGCAGCCGAGAGCTGTCTGAAACTCCAATTCCAGGAGAACTCCAGTTCCAGGGGAATCCGAGACCCTCTTCTGACCTCCGCGGCATTGCACGACACGGGTGCACAGACTTGCATGCAGACAGTACATTCATACACATACAGAAATAAATAAAATTAATAAAAAATAAAATAAAAAAAAAATTAAAAAAAAAAAGACACTATCAAATGTGAATGAGCAAAAGAACAAAAACCTGTAAATATTGTAATGTAAATGTAAATATTGATATATATAAATGTGTATGTATGTTTATATATTCATATATATGGTTCAGAGTGTCTATAATTCTCAAATTTCCCACAAGCAGGGAAAAGATAAAAGATGATTAGGCTTTGGTAAGTTCATATAGCCATTTTTAATAAAAACCAACCAAAACTTTCAAACTATCATCCTATATACCACTGATATTCTTCATTTTTTTGTTTTATTTAGGACAGTTTCAATTATTTGTTTTCACGCACACTGATTTTTTTTTCCTCTGTATCTCCAATCTGCTATTAACGCCATGCAGGGTACTTTCCTTTTTCTATGGAATGGGGGGATTGTATGTATATTGGGGAATATACAAGCCCCTACATGCACACACAGAGGCAGAAGTCAACACTGGATGTCTTCCTCTATCACTCACACCTTTTTATTTTTTAAGACAGGGTTTCTCATTGAACCTAGAACTCATCATTTCAACTAGACTAGCTGACCAGGAAGCTCCAGAGATCCACCTGTCTCAGCTCCCCTTGTGGTGGGGTTGCAAGAGGATCTACTACTTACACATAGCTTTTATATGAGTGCTAGAGATCTCAACTGAGGTTCTCATGTCTATGTGCTGTGGTGGTTTGAACAAGAAATGTCCCCATAGGCTCCATGTATTTGATCACTTAGTGCCCAGTCAGTGGTGCTGTTTGGGCAGATTCATGGAACCTTAGGAAATGTGGCCATTATAGAGGAAGCATGTCAACTGAGGACCTAGTTTAAGAGTATATAATCTTGCCAATTTCCAGTTTCTCTCTCAGGCTGTTCTAGAACTCAGATATCTACCTGTCTGTGCCACCCAAATGCTGGGATTAAAGGCATGTACCACCACATCCAGCTAATAATAGTTGTTTTTAATATCAATGCTTACCAACTTTATCATTTCTGGGTTTGTAACTGGTTATCTGCTTTCATCTTGCTTATGGATACTAATTGCTTGGTTTTTTTTGGATACCCTTTTTTTTAAAAGAAGGTTTGGTTCTTGTCTGGTTCCTAGCAGATAACCTCTGTGCCCCTAAAACATTCATTTCTGTGTTTTTTGTTTGGGGATTATTGGGGTTTTTTGTTTGTTTGTTTGTTTGTTTTGTACATCATGAAATTTACCTTGTGAAGTGTTACTCAGTTGTGTTATATTCTTTTATATAAGAGTTAGACTACCCAGGATCTGTGTCTTTTTTCATTCATTTGTTGAGTTCTTACTTTTGATGCTTTTTCGGCCTTTGATAGCTGTAATCTAAGGTGATGCCCTTTTGAAAACTACACTAGATGTTTTATGTATTCGAAAGGTCTTTCATGCTCACTTGTGAGAAGAGTAACTATTCTGTCTTGTGTTCTGATTCTCTATTTAGCCTTTCACACATACAGACCATCCCTGATCCAGATGCAAGTGATACTCTTCAGCAGACCACTGGTTCTCTCCTTCCTCTCTCCCCTCTTTTCTCTCTGATATCCTGCCCTACAAATTCAAATGTTCTTGGCTTTCTGAACTCCATCTTCTCAACTCAAAACAGGCTTCTTATCTGTCTGCCCTGTTTGATCCCTGTAATCTGCAATCCAGAGTTCATTTTGTTTGCTTCGCTTCTTAGATACTTGTTATCTAAGTCTGAAAACTGCTGCTTCATACATTTTGTTTGATTTTCAAGTATTTATTTTTTAAAGTTTTTTTTTTATTAATTTTATTTATTTCTGTATGTGTGAATGTACTGTCTGCGTGCAAGTTTGTGCACCCGTGTCGTGCAATGCCGCGGAAGTCAGAAGAGGGCGTCGGATTCCCTGGAACTGGAGTTCTCCTGGAATTGGAGTTTCAGACGGTTCTCAGCCGCCATGTGGGTGCTGGGGACCGAACCCGGGTGCTCTGCAAGAGCGGTCGGCGCTCTTAACCGCTAGGCCATCTCTCCAGCCCTGATTTTCAAGTATTTATGATAGCAGGTAAATCCAGCCACTTTACACAGCTGGATACAGAACAGAAATTTGATTCCTAACATCAAAACATGGAGACCAGGCTGGCCTTGAACTCACAGAGATCCGCCTGCCTCTGCCTCCCAAGTACTTCCTATTCTTTTTCTTTCCCACCTTCCTTTCCCCTCTATTCTTTCCTTACTAATTTCTAATACTACTGCATTGTAGTTTAAATTAAAGTTAAAGAATACAGTCTGTAAGATTTCATTCCTTTGAAATTACTTCTGTTAATTTCTATAAATGTTGTGTTCTTTATTTATATATAATCTAGATAAATCTATGTCTACTACCAATTTGTTTTTCTTTCTTGTTTTTAATCGCTCTCTTTTTATTTATTTATTTATTTTTTTGGTATTTTTGAGACAGGGTCTCTCTTTAGTCCCAGCTGACCTGGAGTTCACTCTGTAGACCAGGCTGGCCTCGAACTCACAAAGATCCACCTGCCTCTGCCTCCCAAGTACTAGGATAAAAGGCGTGCGCCACCACACCCAGCCTCTCTTTCTTTCTATAGACATTAATGATCCTGTTTCCAAGATTGAAGGAGATTTAAGTAGCCCACAGCATAAAGTAGCAAAAGACTCAAATTGACACCAGCAAAGACCTATAGAAGATAAAGCTTTGGGTAAGTAAGTAGTTGCTACCAGAGAACAGTTTAGTAAAAAATAAGTTGTTAAAACTTAAGATGTTGCTGGGTGTGGTAGCGCACGCCTTTAATCCTAGCACTAGGGAAGCAGAGCTCTGTTAGATAGTGGTCAGGCCTACATAGCAAGTTCCAGGCTAGCTGGGGCTACAGGAAGATCCTGTCTCAAAACAAAAACAAAAAAGATGTTAAAAGTAACTTGCTTAGGGGCCAGCAAGATGGCTCAACAGATAAAGGGACTTACCACAAAGACTAAGGACCTGAGTTCAATCTCTAGGACCCACATGGTGGACAGAACTGGCTCCTTCAAGTTTTCCTCTGATACCCACATAGTTGTTGATATATGCATGCACATGCATATACACATGTACCCACACACATAGACACACATACACAAATTCAAAAATCAATAGAAATTGAAAACATAAAGTAACTTGCTTAATGGGTTAATTAGCTGCCTCTAAGAATACTGGAAAATCGAAAAGACAAAAAAAAAAAAAAAGAATATTGGAAAATGAGGCAGGTGTGGTGGTGCACGCCTTTAATCCTAGCACTTGGGAGGCAGAGGCAGGTGGATCTTTGTGAGTTCAAGGCCACCCTGGTCTACAAAGTGACTTCCAGGCCAGCTGGGGCTACAGGGAAACCCTGTCTCGAAAAGACCAAAAAAAAAAGACTGATTTTAGAGATTTAAATATACATCTCAAGGTTTGGGAAGGGACCAGAAATCTTCTGTATCTGCTTTATATCAGAAAGCCTTATCCATGGCCCTATAGCCACAGAGTTGGGAAAGCATATCCTGCAGGTAGTTGAATTACAAAGTAAATTCAAGTCAAACCCTTGCAGAGCATCTTATGTTATGATTAAGACTTCATTGGCAAAGAGGAGGACCTGAAAAATGAGAATGAGGACAAATGGACAGATTGTGATGAAGGTCCCTGAAACCCTTAAATTCTGCCAAGCATCCTTTGCCAATATAAGTAATCTTTGATCCCATGTCTGAGACTGTGTTCCCCTTACCTGAAGCATATACAAAGACCTCCCTAATTACAGCTGCCTTCCAGGGGTATTGATCTTCCTGAATAATTACTCCTAAAATCTTTCATCATCTAGACATATGGCCAGGCTCAAACTCAAATCATCAGAGGTCCTGGGAGTTGAACATAAAATGTAACCTGTGCAGATATACAATATGTATGAAAAGAGTTCCAAGACTTGGCCAATACATGTTAAATGTATTGAGAAAAATGCATATCCCAGAACCATATTCCCTGTATGTTTCTGTGTTAAAGCTGGGCATAAAGAAATGTGCCAAATTTAGAAAACAGAAGAAAAGCAGCAATTATGCTCTAAAAGTTGAGATGACCTAAGGTGAAAGAGAGAGATTTACTTGGCAGTTTTTTCCACATCATGATCCCTACTCCACATCCACCTCTTCTCAACTATCAATCCTGCTAACCAACAGCAACCCCAGGCATACTACAAACCTACATAAGATGTGGTCACTGTGTGCAGTGACTTTTATACCCATCTACCTTTGCACTGTCAGACCAAATACTAGGTACTAACATTTTTTTTCAATTACCTCAAGAAAGATATGTGAAGGAACACTTTATACTATATAACTTGTTCATGTTCATCTGTCATTTAAAAAGTACTCTAAGTTTTTATAAAGATAAGCAGTTTTTAAGTAATTTTAAACATTTCAAGCAACTCTCTCTAATTTGGAGCACTCTAAGTTCCCTAGGGAAAACAACTAAGTTTTTTCATCATAAAACAAAGAGAGACTTACATCATTAGATTGAAACAACCGAGTCATTGCGAAGAACGCTTCTGTAGCTTCCATAGTTCCAAAGTGTTCACCCTAAGTACAATTTAAAACAATGTTTAACTAATGTACAAGTTAAGGAGTTTCTCTGTTTATGCAAAAATCTCTTAGAATTCAGGAAGAAGTCTCTATAAGGATTCTGCCTCTTGGCAAACTTTCTAGCTTTCAATTAAAAACTCTGGGTGAGGGGGGGACAACTCCTCAGGGCCATTTAGCAACTTCTTATTTAAAATAATTCAAAATAACACAACATTCTTTAAAAGTTCTTTAAAAGTACTGACCAACATAAAAAAAATACTACTCTGAATAAACTCTGACTTCTAGAAACAATTTAAAGTGTGCTACCCAAAGTTAAGTCAAACCAACTTTGACTTAAATGTCTCCAATATGTTGCCACAATGACGTTATGCTGTTCATGAGCAGATATATTTTGTTTAAAATTATTTCTCAGTATCCACTTGCGAACAACAAAATTTTGTTAAGTCTCTGGATGAGGTCTTTAGTTATAAAATAGCAAAAATAAAAGGTTCTCTTAGGGGCCTTCTAGATAGCTCAGTGGGTAAAACCATGTGATGCCAAGCAGAATTACCTGAGTTCAATCCCTGAGATCTACATGGGAGGAAGGAACAGACCTCCATGTGTAGCACCACCCCCCATCACAAAATAAATATAGAAGAAAATGTAATATTTTTTAGAATTTAAGTTGGTACTATTATAGTCTATTTAGCATTATAAACAAACAACTGAGATATATGGTGTATACAGATATGTGTATATATACAGACATATAAATATATTATCTACAAAATAAAATCACATTTTCTAAAGTCCTATATGGTTATGAAACTGCTCTTATGGTTGGAGGCAAAAGGAAAAGAAACTAACGATAATATAACACAGATTATTAAAATTTTTTTTGAGGGGGAAGGGATTTGTCTGCTATATTCCCAGGGCCTAAAATAGTAAATGAAGACACAGCAAGTAGGCAATAAGATTTGCTTAGTTATAAATAAAAAGTATTTCTGAATGCAAACTATGAACCAAGAACTATTAAAATAGTTTCTACCCACTAGTTCATTTAACTATTACAATGCTAAAAAGCAGGTATTATAATTCTCATTTACAGAAAAAGGCATTAAGGTACATAATGGTTACATTACTTGTCCAGAATCAATATTGACTATATTGACTAATAAAGATAATATAAAACCTGGACACTAAAATCAAACTTTATCACTATTATGCCAAATAAGTAACTAAGATACCTGAAATTTGCCTGACTTGCACTGTATTTTCAAAGGACCTCAAATACTATGTAAACACTATGTTTTAAGTAGTACTTGTTAAATCCAAATCAATGTATCTCCTGAGAGTCTATTGCATGTTTCTCTGGTTTAATACCTTATGAATTTAAGAATATATGCTATAGAGTTGGTGCCCAAAAACTCGTACATATTATTATTCTAATGAAACACTGGATTTTTTTAATTACATGAATTTTAAAAAATTGTACTTTTCAGAAAGTATTTCACTATGGGTTTGTATTTCTACTCTAGTATACAAATCTAAGAAAAATCACAGTAATTTACCTGGTTCAGTAAGTAAAGAATCTTTGTAAGAATATGTAAGCATCTTCTTGGATTGATGGGAGTTTCATTGAATATACGAGCCTACAGAAATATACAAAACATTGTTATGTATAAATATACATATATTAATAATAAATTATTGAATGTGGCCTTGATTTTTTCCAATCTATATTTTATTATTCCCTTAGGTTTACTGCAACTTTAAAGTCATTACTAGAATCTTGTCTGCATCCTATGAAGTTGTAGCTTCTTCAAATAACTTTGCACTCAACACTACCTCTTCTGATTTCTTACTAAAAGCCCCAACCCTTGGCTCAGTCTGCATGTCTCTTTGCATCTTTTTTTTTTTAATTTTATTTATTTCTGTATGTGAATGTATGTACTGTCTGCATGCAAGTTTGTGCACCCGTGTCGTGCAATGCCACGGAAGTCAGAAGAGGGTTTTGGATTCCCCTGGAACTGGAGTTCTCCTGGAATTGGAGTTTCAGATGGTTCTCGGCTGCCATGTGGGTGCTGGGGATCGAACCCGGGTCCTCTGCAAGAGTGGTCGGCGTTCTTAACCGCTAGGCCATCTCTCCAGCCCCTGCATTTTTTTTTAAATTTTATTTATTTTTTATGTGTATGAATGTACTGTCTGCATGTAGGTTTGTGCACCCATGTTGTGCAATGCCGTGGAGGTCAGAGGAGGGTGTCGGATTCCCCTGGAACTGGAGTTAAAGACAGTTCTCAGCCACCATGTGGGTGCTGGGGATCGAACCTGGGTCCTCTGAAAGAGCAGTCGGCGCTCTTAACCGCTAGGCCATCTCTCCAGCCCCCTCTTTGCATTTCTATAAGCTCTAGATTATCCTTCTCCCTCGAGTCTATATCCTCTGCACTGATGAATTCCTTAATTGTATTTATAAATGGAAAATGATTTGTTTTTAGTTCTGATCAAAAGTGGAGACAGTCATCTTCAGTCTGTCAGTCATGTAGAAATTCTTTAGTTTCTTATTTTGGATGTTCTGGGCTTGGCATCTTGGAGGCTCTCTGCCCACTGTTCTAAAACAGAAGAGATAAGGGGGGGGGGGAACCACAGTATACTTCCAAGCCATACCTCCTGTAAGACAGCACTCTTCTCCAGATGCTGGAAAGGATTGGAACCACTCCCTATAGTATAAAAAAGAAAGAATGTCTTCAGAGCTGTCCTATAGAGACTTATTTTTTAGAGAAGGATATTGCATGCTTGGGAAATCTCCCCTAAGCGGGTGATCACTTAGATGTCACAAGGACAATCATTACTACTATGCAAATAAGCTGAATGAAATCATTCTGATTTTGCTACAAGTTCTGTCATTGACATGACAGAAAGAGCTTGGCCATCTCTGTATATACAAACCCTGTCCAAAATGAGTGCCTCTATTCCCTGCTTCCCCCTCCCCCCCATGAATGTTACAAATGTGTTATTTCCACCACCACCAAGATAAATGAGATGACAGGACACTATGGATTTCCCTAAAAGCAAGCCCTACTGTATGTGTTTCACACATTTACTGAAGCAGAAAGGAAGAGTTTCGCAGAGAATCACAAATGTAAAGAGGCCATGCAGGATGAGGCCATGAAGGTCCACTAACCCAACCTTCCACCACACTTGTGAGAGCAGCTACCACTGAAGAGCTGAAGATTTTTTTTTTTTTTTTGAAGAGGCTTGGCATCTTCCCCACTTGCTCGGCACCACAAACAGGTATCAACACGCAAGTCACTTCTGGATGCCTGAGCTTTCAATGAGCCCACCGGGCAGTCTTAACCCCTGGGAACAGGAGAATCAAGGCCCCTCAGAGTCCATCCACACGCAACCCTGGCCCGGTCGACCCCAGCCCCGAACACAGGACTGCTTTCCCTGGAGCCTCACCCCACCAGCACCCCAGGCTGCAGAGACATGCGCGCGCACTCATCCGACCCCCCCACCGGGCCCCGCCGAGGGGCGGCACTGAGGGGCTCGGCCAGGGGCGGGCCCGGGGGCGGGGCCGCGGCGGGGCGGAGCCGCGGAGCAGCCCGCAGCTACGCCAGAGCCTGGAGCCCGAGGGGAGGTCCCGGCCGGGGGAGGGGCTACGGGCAGACCCTGACGGAGCGGACGGCCCTCTCGACGCCCATGCCCCTAGCCCCGCAGTCCCCAAAAGCAGGCGGCTGCGGGCGAGGGTAGAGGGGGACCCCTGCGCCTAACGGTGGGCGTCCGAAGCCCCCCGCGTACCAGACTCCTCGTCCTTCTTGTCGAATTTTTTAATCATCTTGGACGCTTTCCCAGCGTCCAGACCCTCCGCCACCGTCCCAGGCGCCGCTGCCGGCAAGCGGAAGACGCGGCAGGAAGGCCGGCCCCCCGTTCTCTTACGCCGGTTGGGCCGCCAGGCCGTCACTCGGGGCCAAGGCCCGCCCCTCTCGGGCTGTCGCGGCCGTCCTAGTCCTCTGGGGACGCCGGCCCGCCCTCTGCTCCGCCCACTACCTTACGGGGGCGGGGCCAGAGGTTTGCCCCGCCCACTCTCCTCGGCTTCTGCAGCCCTGGTCTGCGGCAGGGACAACGTGACTTTATTTGGTTGTGGCTTCTACAGGCCCCTCAGTACTTGGAGGGCGAGGAGGGGGACTTGAAGAACTTGTCTTCACTTAATGACTAGCATTTTTGACGACCCACTGCCGGGCCCTTCCGTGGCGGAAGGTTCTTTGGCCAGGCGCGTTTCTGATGGGCTTCTCTTCCAGGAACTTTGAAAATGTCAGTGGTTCCTGAGCCCGCTGAGAAGTTGGTTTCTTGCTCTCTGACTTATTTGAATCTATAAGAAAGTACAGGGCACGTTGAATGTGTTTCTGAAAGTACTGGAAGGGAAGTTAAAGGAAAATGTGAACTGGTCATTTTGAGGGTCTTTACTCTCAGCAACAGGGTAGACTTTTGGACTGCCATTCCTGACCTTGCATGATTCTGGATTCCATCCCTTCACCAAAACGCACTGCCAATTTAGTCTTCCTCGCTTACTCCCATCTTTTTCAGATAATTCAGTTTGCACCCATATTGATTGACACTATTAGCCTTATCCTTTTCTAATGATTCAATCTGCAGTCATATTGCTTGACACCAAAGTAACTTAAGGGACACATTCTCCTGTTTTTAATGCTTTCTCAAAATACTTCTGTTTTTTTTCCTTGTCTGAAAGTGGCTTAATCTTTTATAGCAGTCGTTTTAGGTGGCACTGTATTTATGCACGGTCTCTTTCAAGCTTCTCCTGTTAGGGAATTTTCCATTATAGGAGCTTAACTACCGTCCCCGGTTCATGTCATGTTTTGCCTTTTGGACAGCCACTTACCCAGCCCTTCACAGTGTCTATCCAGACCATTCATACTATAGTAGTTCTATCTTATTTGGATATCTGGTAAACATAGGACATAATTCTGGAGAACGAAGGAGATGTTGGCTCTTTTTTGCTTGGAAGCGGAACCACTAGTCAAACTCCATCTCGGATTTGTCTTTGTGAAGGAAATGCACCATAATCTACTCTTTAGATACAAACCTAAACTAAATATCCACTCATTTCCATGAGGAAAACTGCAGCACCATAAATCTCATTAGAGGCTGCACACTGACATACTAAGTATTCTCTTTAGGTGTGTAAATCTAACACATCCTGTAAAGGACAGTGCTCTTGCAAAATCAGGAAAATTCTTTTGTGGGGAGGGATTGGGTTTTTTAATTTTTTTTTTTGTTCTTTGGTTTTGGTTTTTGAGACAGGGTCCTGGAACTTGCTGTGTAGACCAAGCTTGCCTGGATCTCACCCTGCCTCTGCCTCTGCCTCCTGAGAGCTGGGATTAAAGGCTGTGCTACCACATCCTGCAAAATCAGGGAAGTTTTTATCTAGGTTAGATTATCCTAGAGAACATTTTCCCACCATATAATGGATTTAAGCTAAGTAATGTACCTTACCCTTAATAATTGTATACTTGAGATTTTACTCCAGCTTGATTGAAAGTATATGCTAATTATCACATTTGCCTTATCTGGCTTATAAAGTCTTCCTACCTCCCACATGGAATTTCTCTTGAAAGAAATAGATGTTTGCTCTTGAATATTCTGGAGCTGAAAGTAAACAGGTTTTGGAGAAAGAGAGGTCCTTCTCTCTTGGGCCAAGGTTATTGGGAGTTAGGTAGAGATGGTGTCATTAAGCCTGGAACTTCCCAAAATGAGGAATGTGGAGGAGGTCTGCTGGGAAGGGTAAGGGGGCGGGGGTAGGGGGTTGAGCCCTCTTAAAGCAAGATGGACCACTCTGCTGTTCTTCATTCAACAGTTTTCTACACTGGTTGAGTTTTGTGTCTCACCACAAGTTAGTTTTAGTTGTACATTGGGGAATGAAGAAGAGGCAGTTGGTAGGATTCGGGTGGACTAGAGCAGCAAATGGTTATAGGAGGAACAGAGAAGCCTAAAGAAGCCAGTTAAGGGATGGTCCAATATGACTCCTACCTCTGGGAAGACAATTGTCTTATCCTGAAGCTGTGGTTGGTGAAGTAGACTTCACCATTAATTATATGTCTAATAGACATTTGTTTATTTGGTACCCTTCAGTGAGGCCTAACTGCACAGTGGAGAAAACCCAAGCCTTTATGCAAATCAGTCTGTCTCACATACAGAAAGCACTAGCATTGTGTTTAGTAAGTGCCTAACACTTAAGTATTCCACAATGGGCTGGAGGGATGGCCTAGCGGTTAAGAGCGCCGAACGCTCTTGCAGAGGACCCGGGTTCGATCCCCAGCACCCACATGGCGGCTGAGAACCGTCTGTGACTCCAGTTCCAGGAGAACTCCAGTTCCAGGGGAATCTGAGACCCTCTTCTGACCTCCGCGGCATCGCACGACACGGGTGCGCAGACCTGCATGCAGACAATACATTCATACAAAAAAAAAAAAAAAAAAAAAGTATTCCACAAGTGTTATCAAACATCCTTATCCACCCAATGCTACTCCAATCCCAAAGAGACATGTGGACCTCAGAAGCAGTTTTCCTGAAAGTATTGCTGTGCAAATATCTGGGTGCATTAGGTGGTGTACAGATAAATATCTTTTTTTGGTCTTTTTGAGACAGAGTCTCCCCTATATCCCCAGCTGGCCAGGAACTCACTCTGTAGACCAGGCTGGCCTTGAGCTCACAGAGATCCACCTGCCTCTGCCTCCAAGTGTTGGGATTAAAGGCATGTACCACCACGCCACCAAGCACAGATAAAAATTTTAAATGATATGTCAAATTCATGGTGTCAACAATTACAGCATTATTTAGGGTAAGAATGTTTTATATTCTCTTAGAAATACCAAATGGTAGAGCAAATAATGCATCACTATGACAAAACTGTGAAAGGCATAGGCAATATAGTTTGGGAAACACGATGCTAGTACTTTCTTGAAATTTGAAGGTTTAAATAACCTAGCACCATGAAAGTTTCAATGAGTTCTTAAAGGAAAAATTGTGTTTGGAACCATCATAAAAGATGCCAGTTCACCCAACTCTCTGATCCCTGTAGCTTCTCCCTCTAGCCCACATCTCCATCCATCCTGCTACAGTGCTGAGGGGGGAGAGCTTACCATCTCTCTTCACCTCTTTTTGGCAGCCTGGAGCAAAGGTGAGCTTAGGGTACATTTTTTTCTGTTTCCTCAAAGCATAGATTTCAGAATACCTCCCTTCACTCTTGAAGTCCTTGTCAGTTGAAAACCTTAACCAAGAAAGTACATTTGGTTGATCTAGGGCTAGAGACTAATGGCACCAGTCACTTAAAAGTCAACTACATCCTCAGACATCCTGAGGAAGAAGGAACACTGGCAAGAAGGCTGTTGATTGGTAGACATGGGGGTATTGGTCAGTAGCAAGGGATGCTTCTAGAATTTAGCATTGCAAAAATACAGCTGCTTTTAAGAAACCTTTTGTCTTCTTCAAATTAGATAATCCCTGCTCCTATATATAGCTTCAAATGAAATCTCTTTTTCTGCTTGTTAAAATTTTGTGGGCATGGGGGCTGGAGAGATGGCTCAGTGGTTAAGAGCGCCGACGCTCTTGCAAAGGACCTGGGTTCGATTCCCAGCACCCACATGGTGGCTGAGAACCGTCTTTAACTCCAGTTCTGGGGGAATCCGAAGCCCTCTTCTGACCTCCGCAGCATTTCTTGACACGGGTGCACCAACCTACATGCAGACAGTACACTCATACACATAAAAAATAATAAAAAAAGTTAAAAAAATTTTGTGGGTACGCATGTGTGAGAGCAGAGATTGATGCTGGATAGCGTTCTCAATCACTCCCACCTTATTTTTTGAGACAGGATCTCTCACTAAACCTGGAGCTTGCTAGAATGTCTGTCCAGCAATTCTCCTGTGTCCACCTCCCCTGTGCTGGGGTTATAGGCATGCACCACCCCACTGGGCTTTCAGATATAGATGCCAGGGATCAACCTTGGGTCCTCATACTTGTGCTGCAAACATTTGGCCGACTGAGCCAGCTCCCAAGCCTTTCAAATAGAACCTCTTTTGTCTTCCTGTCCTCATAGCATTTGCTACTAGAGTCCTTAACTTGCACTGAGGGAACTTTTATTTTTCTGTTTCCTCAAAACACAGATCTTAGAATACAGCATTTTTTTTTTTCATGCTTGGAATGATTTAAAGTGGGAAACTTTAGTTTTTGTATTGCTGCATCTCTTTTGCTAGCATGTAGATGGGAAGCTGCTTGTTAGGTGTTTGGACATGTTCTTTCAGCCAAAAATATGACAAAACTTCAAGCACAGTCTTCCATTCAACCTTATCCTAAACCTCTTTAAGTCTCTATTTTTGCTTATTTTCACTGAAAAGGAACAACAGTGTGAAAGATAGGAAAGAAACCAAGGTCAAGAGGAGACAGGACTTCACCTGAACCATTGCTGTCCCTTGGATTCAGGATCACCTATCTGTTTCACAGGGAAGACTGGCTTCAGATTTGACTTTAACTTCCTTTTCTGAGGCATTGCGGAGAGCCAAACGTTCCTGGTGGGTTTGTGCTGATGTTGAGTTTCCTGTTGCCAAGGAAAAAAAGAGCAAATGAGAAAAGCTGTGTCCCTGGAGGTCTGAAGGCTGGACTGAGTTCCTGGATTCATCTACAACAGAGTAAGTCAAAACAATGCAAGCAGCCTCTTGGAGAGGGAAATGGGAACCCAGAAACCACAACCAAAAGAGTGGGACAGTGTAGAATCTAACCTGAGTTTAGGTATGCGTGGCTAGCATTCCAGCCAGCACCCCCCAGAGGCACCCGTGAGAGTCTTGGGACCTCCCTGGCCATGCCCACAAATTGAGATGTGATGATGTGGAGGTTTGGGATTGGACCCTGGGAGGTGAGGTCACACTGCCTATTTAATCCATTCATTTGAATACAGTGCCATTCTGCATTTGGAGTCTGTATGGCCCGCCATGAAATAAATGGGATGAACCGCAGGATAACACTCAGATTTTGTCAGGTAATTGTCCAAAGCTTGATCAGTTTTCTTTTTCTTTTTTTTTTTTTTTTTTTTTGAGACAGGGTCTCCCTGTAGCTCCAGCTGTCCTGGAACTCGTTATGTAGACCAGGCTGGCCTTGAACTCACAAAGATCTGCCTGTCTTTGCCTCCCAAGTGCTAGTATTAAAGGCATGTGCCACCACACCCAGCTGCTTGATCAGTTTTCTAAGTGATTGCGTGAACTCCTCAGTTACTGGCTCTTGGAAATGAATGGCTGAATGGCAGAGGAAGTTCCTGGGTTTGAGGAGGGACTCTGTGGACCCAAGGTGTTCCTTGCTCTAAGTTACTCCATACTGGCACAACCTTTCAGGCTGTCCCTTTACTTGGTGGTTCCACTTCACACAGCTACATTTGGCTTCAGAGTACAAATGCAGAGGCAGGATGGCTATTTTGTTGTATACATAGAAACCACATCTGTCCAGCACAGACCCTGAGGCACAGACTAAGCAACTTTCTCTCTCTCTCTCCCAAACCACATCTGTCCAGCACAGACCCTGAGGCACAGACTAAGCAACTTTCTCTCTCTCTCTCTCTCTCTCTCTCTCTCTCTCTCTCTCTCTCTCTCTCTCTCTGTTTTGAGACAAGGTCTCCCTATAGCCACAGCTGTCCTGGAATTTGCTATGTAGACCAGATTGCCCTCTGCCTCCCAAGTGCTGGGATTAATGGTGAATGCCACCACACCCAGCCAGCAATTTAGCTCTGTTTAAAAATGAAAAGGTACCTATAAACTTAGCAAAGTAGATTAAGACCATATGAGTACATGGGATATTAAAGCCATATGAGAAAAACCAGGCCTGAGAACATAGGATACACCAGAGCAATAAAGGGCATGACAGTCTCTCCTGGACTCAGTATAGAAAAGGAACCCTAACACTGTGACCATGACAGCACCACAGACCTGTCATCTTGCCACTGTGTGTGTGGTGAGGGCTGACAGGAAGAGAACTCTTATCTGTCCTTCAGATGAGCTTTGTCTGCAGTCCTTGGCAGACCCCCATCCTGCACCTCATCATCTCCATGGTCTTGGACCTCTGCAGCTCAGCTGGACCCTGCAACACTGCAGCTTGGCTCTGTGCTTCCAGCAGCTCTCCAACTGGGTTCTTGTCCACCTGGATCAAGAATCTTACTGACTACCCACAGTGGGACTCCTTACATCTATCACTCTCTGCCTCTGCTTCCAGTAAGGCATTTTTTAATTTCTTAAACTCTGCTTCCTCTATAACCTTTGTATAGTCATTCTGTAACCTACATATACGTCTATAGTGATATAATCGCCATGTGGTTTGTAATGTGCGAGCTGAGAGTTTGTATTAGTAGTTAACATTATAATAAAAGATCTGTGTTTGCCAGCAGCTGGCTATCAAGGGAAATCAGGACTACTTGGAAAATTACAGCCAACAAGAGCAAAGGAGCTTGTGAATTTATTGTTTTTCAATGAATTGTGACATTGGGTAAAAACACAGATGTGCCCATCTATGGATGTGCCCATCTATGGATGTGCCCAACATAGCACACTCACAACAGACCTGATAAGGAAATTGCTTGGGAAAGCAAATATTTAGTAGTAAATTGGAAAGCAGACCCATGAGACTCTACCTTCCTTCCCTGGAGATGGTTGCTATATCTACATTCTTTGCTCTGCTCTGGAAAGGCCATAGAATGAGGTCTTGTGAGGTAATAATTTTACCATTCCTAAAGGTCATATAATCAAAGCTTTCAGAGTCTTTTTTTAATATTTTTTATTTATTTATTTTTGTATGTGTATGAATGTACTGTCTGCATGTAGGTCTCTGCACCCATGTCATGCAATGCTGCGGAGGTCAGAAGAGGGTCTTGGATTCCCCTGGAACTGGAGTTCTCCTGGAATTGGAGTTACAGACGGTTCTTAGCCACCATGTGGGTGCTGGGGATCGAACCCGGGTCCTCTGCAAGAGCAGTCGGTGCTCTTAACCGCTAGGCTATCTCTCCAGCCCTCAGAGTCTTGAAAGTCATCCAGTGTAACTGTCCATCTGACATTCACATCCAGTTCATAATTTCCCTATCAAGTGACTCAGTCTTCCTATACCTAAAAATAAAACTAAAAGAGCTGGTGAAATGGCTCAGCAGTTCAAGGCACTTGCCACACAAGCCTGAAGACCTGAGTTCAATCCCTGGGACCAGTTCCACAAAGTTGTCCTCTGGCCTCCACATGTGCACCGTTGCATGCGTGGTCCTCCCCACACCGAGTCATACACACACACAAGTAATAATAATAAGCTCCTTTAATCAATCAGCAGCTATTTCATTGTAGTTTTTACTTGTTAGTTCAAACAGACTCAATTTAGTGCCTCTTGCACCAGCATGCTCAAAATCTTTTGAAAGGCCCGGCAAGATTGCTCAGGGGAGTTCAAGGCACTTACTGCCATGACTAGGGAGGGGTCTGAGTTCAAAGCCCAAGAGAGATCTGACTCCCTCAAATTGTCCTCTGACTATCATAGGTGCCTTGGCATGCACATGCACATGCATATGCATGCACACACACATGCATACACAAATAAATAAAATATAACTAAAAATTTAAAGAATTCCATCATGGTCCTCTGCCTGTCTTTCATAGAACTCAGTTTGAATTCCTGTAGTCTCCTGATTTATCTCACTTGAGAAAGTTACAGTCAATGTTTTCCTAACTGTGGCCATCTGAAATGAGCTCAGTATGCCAGGTGCAGCAATCACACAGTGGTACATCCTCTGGCCCCCTTAAAATATCTATTGAACAGTCATTTCCTTTGCTGAGAACCTCCCCTAACCACACTATCTGAAACTGCTGCTCATATCCATCCCCTTGTGATGCTTTGTCAGAGCACCTGTCACATTACACATGATATGTGTGATTGCTTATTTGCTTATGGTCTGTGTACCTCAGGACTTAGAACTTCATCACATTAAGTCTTTTTTTTTCTTGGTATTTTTGAGATGAGGTCTCCCTTTAAGTCCCAGCTGGCCTGGAGCTCACTCTGTAGATCAGGCTGGCCTTAAACTCACAGAGATCCGCCTGCCTCTGCCTACCAAGTGCTAGGATTAAAGGCGTGAGCCACCATGCCTGGCTTAAAGTCTTTTTTTTTTTTAACATTTTTTAAATTTATTTTTTACATGTATGAATGTACTGTATGCATGCAGGTTTATGCACCCGTGTTGTGCAGTGCTGAAGAGGGTGTACCCCAGAAGTGGGTGTCGGATTCCCCTGGAACTGGAGTTAAAGATAGTTCTCAGCCGCCATGTGGGTGCTGGGGATTGAACCCCGGTCCTCTGCAAGAGCAGTTGGCGCTCTTAACCACTAGGCCATCTCTTCATCCCCTTAAAGTCTTTTTTAAAAATACTGGTGGTGCATGCCTTTAATCCTAGCACTCAGAAGGCAGAGGCAGGCGGATCTCTGTGAGTTCAAGGCCAGGCTGGTCTACAGAGTGAGCTCCAGGCCAGCTGGGACTTAAAGGGAGACTGTGTCTCGAAAACACCAAAAACAAACAAACAAACAAAAAAACTTGCTGTTGCTGTTGAACTTTCTCTTAATTCTGAACTAATTCTCTTCATGTCACTCCAGCTTTAAGAGACAGGACTCTATTCACGTTGCTTAATAGGTGATTCTATTCACGTTGCTTAATAGGTGATTTTAAAGAAAGAGCATGTGTCTCTAGAAATTAAGACATAGTTAATTACCCAAATATAAGAATAGCAGAACCAGGCTGGAGAGATGGCTTAGCGGTTAAGAGCACTGACTGCTCTTACAGAGGACCTGGGTTCGATCCCCAGCACCCACATGGTGGCTGAGAACCGTCTGTAACTCCAGTTCCAGGAGAACTCCGGTTCCAGGGGAATCCGACGCCCTCTTCTGACCTCCGAGGCATTGCACTACATGGGTGCACAAATCCACATGCAGACAATACAGTCATACAAATAAATAAATAAGTAAATAAATAAATAAATAATTAAATAAATAATTAATTAATTAAAAAAAAAGAACAGCAGAACCTAGCTGAGTGTGGTGGCGTACACCTTTAATCCCAGCACTCAGGAGGAAGAGGCAGGGAGATCTCTGTGAGTTCAAGGCCAGCCTGGTCTACATAGCGAGCCTCAGGCCAGCTGGGACTAAAGGGAGTCTCAAAAAGAAAAAAAATATATTAAAAAAAAAGAACTGCAGAACCTAAGCAGAAGGGCTGGTGAAATGGCTCATCAGGTAAAGGCACTTGCCGCCAAGTCTGATGATCTGTATTCAATCCCTAAGACCCACATGGTGGAAAGACTGAGTTGACCCTGACCCTGGTAGGTTGTCCTTTGACCTCTGAAAGCCACTGGCACACACACACACACACAGAGTTTTTTTTTAAGATATTAAGAAAGTTTAATGAACTAAACTAAACATGACCAGGAAGTTGTTTAGAATCCAAGATGGCCCTAGTGGAAATCGCCAACTTATTTTAACCCTGGCGTATCATTGACAAATCCCTTCTCTTTCTTTCTCTCTCTCCCCCTCTTCTTCCTTCCCTCTCCCCTCTATCCCCCTCTTTTTCTCCCTCTCCTTTTCCCCTTCTTCCTCTCTTCCTTTTCCCCGTCTCTCCTCCCTCCCTTTCCTCTAACTCCAACATGCCTGTACTCTATATTCAAGACCTTTACACTACCCTTTGTCCTCTTGGTTTGGTTCTTTTTATGGTATCACTCTGTGTGCCCTTTCAGCTTTCATTCATGTTTCCTTGATCTTTTAACTTTCTAATTCAGAAGCCTAGAAGCAAAATTCTGAGATTTGATCTGGGATTTGGCAGATTGCTCAGTTTGTTTTGATTTTGGTTTGGTTTGGAGGTATCAGTCTACACCACAGATCAGTAACTAATCTATGAATTTTGTTTCACTGGATCTACCCCCACTCAAGCTAGGAATAGAGCTAGGGTTATATTATACAAAATAGGATTTGGTAGGGTAGTCTCATAGGAGATAATGGCAAGGCCAGATTCACTTAGAGGGAACTGAGATTAATAAACATCACCATGATAGATATAACTGCCCATTCCACACTTTGCCTATTAGAACCCACACTGTGCTGGGCACAGTAAAAGAATGTTTTCCTTGTATGTAATCTTAGAACAAAAGGGGGGTGTATTAGTCACTTTTCTGTTGCTGTGATAAAGCACCATGACCAAGGAACTTATAAAAGGAAGAGTTTATTTGAGCTTACGATTGACGGTTCCAGGGAATTAGAGTCCATTGTGGCGGGAGGCATGGTGGCTGGATCTGGAGCAGGAAGCCAAGGGTCACATCTCGAAAAGAGCACAGGAAGCAGAGAGAGAGCAACTGTAGACCACGAGGCTTGTTAAAACTCACTAAGCCTGCCCCCAACAACGCACTTCCTCCAGCACGGCCACACCTTCTAAGACCTCCAAAAACAGTACCACCAACTGGAGACAAATGTCTGAATACTTACAGCCTATGGGGGACACTCATTCAAACCACCACAGGGGGGCACCAGGAATATTAACTAGCCATTGTAGATAGGGTGCATTCCAGTCTTTAACAACAAAGCCTTAACTCTGTCCATTAAGACTATTTAACTGGAGCCAGGTGGCGGTGCATGCCTTTAATCTCAGCACTTGGGTGGCAGAGGGAGGCACATCTCTCTTCATGGCCAACCTGGTCTACATAGGGAGTTCCAGGTCAGGTGGAGCTAGAGGGAGACCCTGTCTCAAAAGGACACAAAAAAAGGCTATTTAACTAGTACCACAAAATGCTCATCATGATTAGGACTCTACCTGATCTTGGGCCTCAAATGGGGGCAGATTCTGAAACAAGGCTCTTTTTGTACCCAGGTTACATGTTTACCTTGTATTTCCTTTTCCGTGTTAAGAACAGCCCTGGCCTGAATTAGTTCTCTCTTGGAAGCACATTACACACACTACCATGAGGACTAACACTGTCAAAAGGCACAAATTCTGAGACCCCAGAGACCACAGGCAATGAATTCATTGATTCCTTTGTCAGTATATACCACTGGGTTTGGGCATTTTATTTTCCACTTGAAGAGGAATCTCATCTTTCTCTCCATCTAGTGACTAAAGAAGTATTAATTCCAAATTCACATTTTTTGTTGTGAAGGTCAGTCTTTGGGATATTCCAGTCCCAGAATGATATCTTTTGTGTGTGTGTGTGTGTGTGTGTGTGTGTGTGTGTGTGTAATTTCATCCTGTTAGATTAGATCTGCCCTTAAGCCTGTCAACATTTTTCTTAGATCCTGAGTCCTAGATACCTCTTAAGTCAGTTTTCTTTGCTTCCTGTTATTGACTTAGTTCTCAACTTTTTTTTTTTTTTTTTTTTGGTCTTTTCGAGACAGGGTCTCCTTGTAGCCCCAGCTATCCTGGAACTCACTCTGTAGACAGGGTCTCCTTGTAGCCCCAGCTATCCTGGAACTCACTCTGTAGACCAGGCTGGCCTTGAACTCACAAAGATCCACCTGCCTCTGCCTCTGCCTCTGCCTCCCAAGTGCTAGGATTAAAGGCGTGCGCCACCACGCCTGGCAGTTCTCAACTCTTAATAGTAACATCATAACTAATCTCTCTAGCTGTTGTCTCTTCTGCAGTTAATGCAGCTACCTTCAACTTGCCAAATGTTCTTTCTAAAACACAAACAATTACATTCTTTTATCCTGCCAGTTTCTCTCTTACATCTCTCTCAACATACCTCACTTGCTTGTGTCTCAAAGCTTCCTTCTTCCCTCTGATTGGCGCGTTCTCCTGTTCTGTGATAAGTCATCGCTTTATGTTCCGTTTCCCCAATACAGATATTCTTCTCTATTCTACATTACTTCTATCTCTTGAATGTTCTTTGATTATTCATACATCCTGGTGTAGTAGAACTATTTTTAATGTATATCATTTATTCATCTGCTGGATTCCAAGTTTCTTCAAGATAGAAATTGTCATGTAATATCTTTATAGTCTCATTCTGGTTTTTTGTTTGTTTGGGTTTTTTTTGTTTTTTGTTTGTTTTTGTTTTTGTTGGTCTCTTCAAGACAGGGTCTCCCTGTAGCCCCAGCTGTCCTGGAACTCACTCTGTAGACCAGGCTGGCCTTGAACTCACAAAGATCCGCCTGCCTCTGCCTCCCAAGTGCTAGGATTAAAGGCGTGCGCCACCACGCCCGGCTCTCATTCTGGTTTTTAACTTAGTGAATATGTTCAGCAATTATTTTTTATGTCCTATTCTGTTTTGTTTTGAGAAAGGGTCTTTCTATGTAGCCTAGGTTAGTCTCAGAGTTATATCAGTTCTGTTTTGGGGAACTACATGACCAGGCATGAGAAGGAAGAGGTAGCTTTCTGGTATGTTCTCTGCATTGTTACCTTTCTCTCTGCTAATTCCTGACTCCCAGTGGTCCACATTTAGGCTGCCAGGGGACTTCTCTGGGTATCAATACCTTGAGGTGAAAATCCTGGGAAAAGTATTTTAGAGCACCATCCTTTTCTTCCTCCTTGACAGAGCAGGGAGGTGGGTTGTTGGTCATGATCAGTAAGGTCATATCCTGATCATACTCTGACACTTTCACCATGAAGCTGTTGATTTTATCCCTTTCAGCCAGGAATTTCTGCAGTTTACTGGGTTTCAAAGGTTTATAGTACTTGGCCTGAGTAGACAAAAAAAGATTTCCAAAGGACCAGAGATTAGGTCAAGAAAAGACTAATAAATCAGTTGACAAATCTATTTCTTCCATAGGGTAGGCTGAGGCCGAGCCTAATCTGGGTGAACCTGCCTCTAAATTTGTTGAGTTGGAACTTTTGGAAGCTCTGTCACAATCTTTCCTTAGAGCTAGAAATAATCTAAGGCCTGGGGAAATGAAACGGAAAGGTTTCCATAGTAACAGAACAAGATGATTTAAATCTTAAAAAAACAAAACAAAAAAAATAAGAGTGTCCAGCCAAGTGGCGAAAACAAGTTTCTATGTGACTCAGCCTGATTGGCCTTTTCTCTACACCTGTCTCTGAGGTGGGGGTGGTGGTGGGGGGTGGAGGGGTGGGGAGGGGAGAACCAGGGAGTGAAGCTCAACAATTCCCTTATTTCCACCCACACTTCTCCACAGGCACAGGCATTAGCCAGCACACAATCGAGTCAGAGGAGGAAGGCAATCACAGTCACGAAGCACTATGTGTTGCTGCAGGTGTGGCGAGGGGAGGGGCCAGTTCACCAAGCTTGCTTTTTCTCTCAACAGGAGGATTAAAGAAGAAGAAAGAGAGGGAGCATGGAGTATACATGCTTTCCCTGATTATGTTTTATCTCCTCAAAAATAAAGTGAGCTGCCAGGGGCCACGCTCCTCCCAGGTCTCTTCTCCCTCCTCACAGCCAGTTCCCAGCATTGTATCCCTAGAGCTTCTCTGCTTCCCCATCCTGGACACTGTGAACATTTGAAGGTATTGGGGTTACTCTGCAGTGGGAATCTGGAACCATTGCTGAAGTTTTTCCCTTTGAGGTGTGTGTGTGTGGGGGGGGTGCTTTTCCACCTACCATATTCGGATGGACAGTGTAGTGCTGGAGATTCTTCAAGACAAACTTTGATTGTCCAACTGTATCATAAATCTAAGGACAAGAAGCAGAATGAATGATCTCGTCACACCTCTTGAATAAGTGTGTGTGTGTGTGTGTGTGTGTGTGTGTGTGTGGCTCCAGGGGCGCACGGAGGCTCTCTCCTTTATGCTTTTAACAGGATCTCTCACGGATTCAGCTAGAATGGGGGGCCAACAAGCCCCAGATGCTGAAGTTATGGTGTCACACAGGGTCTCATGCATCCTAAGCTGACTTCTGGTCTTCCTGACTCTACCTGTCAGGTGCTGGGATTCCAGGCATGTGCCATCACGCCTGCTTTATGAAGCATCAGGGATTATGCATGTGAGGCAGGCAGTCTACCAACTGAGTCGCAATTTAAGACCTCACCCAGCTTCTTATGTAGACCTCAGGCCCTTCTTGCACAGCATGTCCTCTGCCCACTGAGACACCTTCCTAGCCCCCAAGTTATCCTTCTCATAAATAGTATTCCACTTCTTTTTATTTTTTGTCTTTTTTTTTTTTTTTTTCTTTTTGAGACAGGGGCTCCCTATAGACCCAGCTGGCTTGGAACTCACTCTGTAGACCTTGAACTCAGAGTTCCTCCTGCCTCTGCCTCCCGAGTGCTGGGATTAAAGACGTGTGCCACCATGCCCGGCTTAAGGCTTAAGACGGTTCTTAGCCGCCATGTGGGTGCTGGGAATCAAACTCGGGTCCTCTACAAGAGCAGTTGGCGCTCTTAACCGCTGAGCCATCTCTCCAGCCCCAGTATTCCACTTCTGATCTCATCTTATTCTCACTAAAATGGGTCTCTGTTTGACACTGAGGAGAACACTACATGTTGCATTCTGGATTTCTGGACTAAGGGCTATAGCCAGAAGAGCAGGATTCTGAGGCATTCAGGGATACAGGAAGTTTGTAGACAGAAATGTGGACCTGCCTTCAAAATTTCCCATACAGAGTCTGGTGAGACAACAGTCCATAAATTGCTTGCCACATTCAAAGACCTGTGTTCAATCCCCAGCAACCACATAAAAAGCCAGGCATGATGGCACATGATTATAATACCAGTTCTGAGAAGGTAAAGACGGGCAGATCTCTAGGGCTTCCTGGCTAGCCTGCTTAACTTTATCAATGATCCTCCAGTCCCAATGAGAAACCTGTCTCAAAAACAAGTTAGACAGCTTCTGATGAATGACACCTGAGAGACTCATCTCTTGTCTCCACATGCACACAGACACATGTACTCTAACCTGCACATACACATACCCCACTTGAACATATGCTCACATAGACACTCACAAAAAAATGATGGCACATGAGGCTGTCAGGCAGCAGAAAAGTGGAATCATACCACTTCCTCTGCTTTCCCCTATCCATAGGAGTGAGATCACCTGACAGTCAACATGGAGGGCAACCTTTAAAGAGAAAAGGAAAGTTAAAAATGAGCAACAACTCAAGATGAGTGGATTCTAGGCGACTCTAGAGACAGCTCTGCCGACTGAGTTAGGAACTGACACAGAATAATGGAAAAGAGAAAACAGCATTTCTGAATATCTCTGCAAGATATAATTTTCTAGAGACATTGCAAAAAAATGGTTAAAGTTTGTTGTCAATTCTGTCTCCTATTTTGCATCATTGCACTGCTGGCAGTGCTGGTTATATGGAGTATTAGAATGTCCTCTCTGTTCATTTAGGGGACCATGGGAGGGAAAGACCCCAATGTGGAGCAAAAGTGCAGGATTGATGGTTGTTTGGAATTGCCAAGGAGGAACCTTTGAGCACTTCCTTAAGGAAAACATGACATCTTTTTTTTAATTAATTTTATTTATTTCTGTATGTGTATGAATGTACTGTCTGCATGCAAGTCTGTACACCTGTGTCGTGCAATGCCATGGAGGTCAGAAGAGGATGTCGGATTCCCCTGGAACTGGAGTTCTCCTGGAATTGGAGTTTCAGACGGTTCTCGGCCGCCAAAACACGACATCTTTTAGGAAAAAAAATCCTCCAATTCACGTGATATGTGTATGTATATATTTATGTATATATAACTATGTACATATATGTATATATACTGTAGCAATACAAGTTGAAGAGAACAACAACAAAAGAATTGAAAAAAAAAAGACTGAGAGATGCAGGATAGTTATGGCAGAATGCATGATCTGGGGTGGGGTGGGGTGGGGTGAGGGGAAGGGAAAGGGGAATATGCCTGAACTGAATTGAAAAATGTCTGAAATACACAAAACATCAATAAAAAAAAAAAGAATGTTCTGTCTGGCAAAGGAGGAGTTGAGCTTCCTCCTACCTCCTGCTCACTTGCTTAGCCCTTAGCTAAGGATGAACTGAAGTAAGAACAACACAGGAGATAAAGACCCCAAACTACATTCTTTTAGCTCACCATAATCAGAATAAAAGGAGAACACCATCCTCTGTTTGGATCAGCAGTTCAGAAAACTGCCATGCCTCTACAGAAGTGGTAGAGGAAGGCAGGGTTCCTGGGCTGGGGGAGGGCGCTGGAAGGTGAATAAAGAAGCAAATGGAGAAGGTGGGAGGAAGACTGGGGCAGAACTGATGGAGAGGAGACTGTGTTACATTCAGAAGGAAAATATAAGGGATTGCAGCTCTTGGGTTGGTTGAGGACTGGGAGGAGGAGCATACGCTGTCAGGAAGGGGGAGAAGGAGGAAGCAGCAAGCCCGGAGATATACGGAATCGTTTCGTGCTTGTCTTTGGGAAAACTGAAATCTACTCATTACAAACAGAAGTTATATTTTAAAGAAAACCTCTTCACAAGTATGGCACGTGTAATAATTATTAGAAATCAAAGAAAACTTTCCTTGGAAGAAGGGTATGAAGGTTTTTTTTTTCTTAAATTAAAAAATTAAGAATCTTAGGGGACAAAGTCCCTGAAGAAAATGTTTTTACTTCTGAATTTTTCTGATGAATTGCATCTCTGTTCCAAATTAGCCTCCAGCAGTTGACTAAGCCCACAAGAGTGTCCAAATTGGAATATGTTTTAAATTTTGTTATGTTGTCTTATATTATTGCTGGCTGGTGAAATAAAAGTTGGCCTAACAAATTCACTTGAGGGGCTGGAGAGATAGCCTAGCGGTTAAGGGCACCGACTGCTCTTGTAGAGGACCCGGGTTCGATCCCCAGCACCCACATGGCGGCTAAGAACCGTCTGTAACTCCAACTCCAGGAGAACTCCAGTTCCAGGGGGATCTGAGACCCTCTTCTGACCTCCACGGCATTGCACGACACAGGTGCACAAACCTACATGCAGATAGTACACTCATACACATACAAAAATAAATAAAATTAAAAAAAATTCACTTGAATATGATAATCTTGGGAACCAAGATACCCAGTGGAAGAGGCCTTGAAATCTTTGTACATTGCTGGTGAGAATGTAAATTAGTACAGTCACCATGGAAGTCCATGTGGAGATTTCTCAAAAAGAAAAAGAAAGAAAGAAAACAAACAAAACTATAGAGCTATCACAGGACCCATCTCATCACTCCTAGGTATGCACCCAAAGGACTCTAAGTCAATGTAGTGCAGAAGTATGTGCATGTCCATGCTTACTGCTGTACTATTCACAATAACTACGGAGTAGAAGAAACTGGCAGATGAATGAATAAAGGCATTGTGGTGCATATACAGAATGGGACTTTATTCAGCTTTAAAGAAGAATGAGATCATTACAGTTGCAGGAATATGGATGGAATTCCATTGTTAAGTAAAACAAGCTATACTTAGAAACACAAATACCACATTTTCTTTCCTATGTAGAAACTAGATGTGTGTGTGTGTGTGTGTGTGTGTGTGTGTGTATGTGTGTGTAAGTCATGAAAGTAGAAAAGGAGGCCATGAGAGGGAAGGAAGAGACCTTAAAATGCTGGGTATCTAGTTTCCTTTTTGTTGCTATGATTAAAAAAAAAAAAAAACAACCACTCCGACCAAAGCAACGTAGGGGACGAAAGGATTTATTTGGCTTATACTCCCAAGTCATAGTTCACCAAGGGAAGTTAGAGCAGGGACTTAAGCAGGAACTTGAAGTAGAAGCCACTGAGGAGCCCTGCTTGTTGGCTCACTCCCACGCTTATGCATAGCTGTCTTTCTTATACATGCCCAGGGCATGGCTCACTCCCACGCTTATGCATAGCTATCTTTCTTATACATGCCCAGGGCATGGTGCTGCCCACAGTGGGCTAGGCCTTCCCACACCAATTAACAAAATCAAGACAATCCCCACATGCCAATCTGATCTGGGAGATCACTCAGTCGAGACTCCCTTCTCAGTTGACTCTGGGCTGTGTCAAGTTGACGGTTAAAGCTGACTGACGACAGTGGGTGGTAAAATGCTCATGACATGAAAACAGAAGAAAGCAGAGAGAGGAAGTGGGCCATCCAGAGAAGGGTAGAGTGCATGGAGAAGACAGAGGGGACAAATAAGAACAAATTATACTCACATGTGTGCATGCAAATATACATACATACACATGTGCACCCATGCACACACATATTTATGCATCAAAATGAAATAATGGAACATTACTTTGCCTGCATGATGGCATAGGCTTATGGTCCTGGATCCTTGGGAGGATAAGGCAGGAGGATCATGAGTTCGAGGCTAGCCCGGACAATTTGGTGACACCTGTATTACAAAGAAAGAATCACAGCACAGTGCTTCCCTGGCACCCATGAGGTTCAATCCCTAGTACTGCAAACCAAAGAAAGCATTACTTTGCATACTAACTTTTCAAAATCATTTAAAGAGTAACATCTTGCCATCTAGGTGAACTGGGATTTAAATACTTCCTAAGATGTTTCTGGTTCATGGGTTTTGTGTCCTAATTTGTTGTTACATCCTTTCCTCTTGTCCCCACCCCATGTCTTTGTTTTATTTCCTGAAAATGAAATAAAATAACCTTGCTTTGTCCAAAATTTTGGTTCTTCTTTACTTTCACATAGGAAATTTGTAAGCTCGATATTTGTAAGATAGTCTAAGCAACCCCAAAGAAAGATTCCATATGAACACATATTACTGGTTTTCCTTACCTCTTTACTATCAGCAGCTATTTTTTTCTCAGATTTAAAGACATCATTTTCCCCAGTCTTTGATGCAAACCTGGAAAAGAGGTAAAATATCCCCATTGTGTTGCATGTTCTCACTCCCCGCAACTAAGTTTAGGAATCTAACTTGCAAAATTACTAACTTTGGGTCTTCGAAATTGAATAGAATCCATTATCCAGCCCACATGCCAGGGGATGAGGGGGAGGGGGCACTTCAGGTTAAAAGGTTAAGCAAATGGGACCTCTTAGAGGTGTGCTGGCATGTCTTTTGAAATAGGTGTTTTAGACTGCTCAAAGAAGCTCTTCTAGTAGATGGGCCCAAGGAAATTCTTTCAGACAACTTGACTCTTTTTTTATTTTTTGGTATTTTTGAGACAGAGTCTCCTTTTAGTCCCAGCTGGCTTGGAACTCGCTCTGTAGACCAGGCTGGCCTTGAACTCACAGAGATCTGCCTATCTCTGCCTCCCGAGCGCTGGGATTAAAGGCAAAGACAACTTGACTCTTATAATACCTTAAAAATTATCAACCACTAAAACAAAAACAAAACAAACAACAACAAGGGCCGGGCATGGTGGCGCACTCCTTTAATCTCAGCACTTGGGAGGCAGAGGCAGGCGGATCTCTGTGAGTTCAAGGCCAGTCTGGTCTACAAAGTGAGTTCCAGGACAGCCAGAGCTACAAGGAGACCCTGTCTCAAAAAGATAAAAAAATAATAATAATAATAATAAAAAAATGATTAACCAATCCTGTGAAGGAACATAATTATAGAATTTCATAACCAAATTTCCAACTCCTATTGACTTTGCTTGGGTCAATGGCTGTCTCATTTTCCAACCCATAACTACAAGTTTCTTTTTCTAGAACTATGGTAGTAAAAATCATCAATGGCAAATATCTTGATATATTGTTCTTTCAATTACTTTCCTATGGCCCACCAGACACTAGTTCATTTAGGAGCAATGGGAAGGGGCAGAAGGTGCAATACCAAATAGTAAAGTATTTCAGAGTCCATGACTCTTTTTTTTCATACCAGCAATTGAATCTTGGATCTTGTACTTTCTTTTTTTTTTTTTTTTTGGTCTTTTCAAGACAGGGTCTCTCTGTAGCCCCAGCTGTCCTGGAACTTACTCTGTAGACCAGGCTGGCCTTGAACTCACAAAGATCTGCCTGCCTCTGCCTCCCAAGTGCTAGGATTAAAGGCGTGTGGATCTTGTACTTTCTAAACAAATGCTCTACCAACAAGCTGCATCCATAGTCCTCTAAGTTCAGACCAAAGGACTTAAAAATGTTTATTCTGATTTAACATCTTAAAGTTTATGCCTTTTTAATGGCTCCTTTTAGTGTAAATACCTAACAACTAATACTGTAACAAAACTTTTATTGTAACACTTTTCCAAATGAGCTTTTTGGTATTTACAAGGCAGCACAGGAGCTCAGACACTCTGCAAGGTCAGTTTAAAGCTTAGAATCACATGAAAGGTGCCCCCTTCTGACGATTGGACTTGCCAACGAGGAGCCTTCAAACATGACATCTTTCAGCCTAATTAAAAAAAAAATCATAAGCTGAAGATGCTAAAAGATATATGTGGCATGCATATATGCATATTTTGGAGTGATGCAGATTGGAAGGAACAACAACAACAAAAGACTGGGTCAAAGAACAGACTGAAATGGTGAACTTCTGCTCAAAACAGTAAACTTCTGCATGGAAAATTTTTAAAAGAGACTAAGAAAAAGATGAAAAACATGTTTGGCAGAATGCATGAGCTCTGGTGGGGTGGGGGTGGGGGTGGGGGCAAGGAATGGGTCTAGACTTGCTTGGAAATTTTGTATGAAATGCACAAAGCTTCAATAAAAATTGGCTTTGAAAAAAAAAAAAAAGAAAAAAGAAAGAAAAGCACCCCTTTATTTAGCAGTACTCATTTTGAACAACGTAGTGTTGTCTTTTTAGCAAAAGTACTCTCATTGCTGCATGAAACACAGACCCAACTCTGGGTTTTGATTTGCAAACAGTCATCAGTTAAAATACATTTAATGAAAGTCTATCCTGTGGTTCACACTGTTCAGAGCACTATGAGGTTAAAATAAGTAGAAAGTGGTATTTATAGCTTTATAGCTTAGTGGAGTTACGTACTTGGCGTGTCTCTTTGGGCCCATGGCTGTTCACTGAGAACTGGACCAACTTGTAGCAAGTATTCACTGAAATCTAAACTCAGTGTCTCTAAACAATTCACATTCTATAGGGATTCAATTCAATCCAAATATTCTTTCCTTATCACACCCCAGGTGTTCATACCCAATCTTGATCCTGCATGAGAAACAAGAGAAGAAGAATAGATGATATTGTGGATGTCGGAGATGCACCTGGAACTGGAAAGAAGAAAGAACTTCTAAACTGGAGGGTTATGGGTGAAATGAAGGTAGATGAGGTACAATCACATTATAGAGGCCTTGGGAAATAAGTAGAACTTTGGTAAGATTGCCCAAGTTCCTATAAATACCACAATTTGGAAAAACATTTCATATTCATATTGAAATATCTGAACATAAACCGCAAAGATGATTATCTAGACATTGTAACTAGGCCAACATGGTGACCATTGCCCTCAAAAATTAAGCTTATTTAGTTAATGAGGGGAGAGAAAAGGAAGTAATTATTAAATATGAAAAATGGCAATTATATGCAAATTTATTAGCAACTTCATCTCTTGAAAGTTTTACTTTTTTCATTTGTAAAGTTAAATTATTGATCAAATGATTTAAAGGTGACATTCTAATCTGATGGTAGT
This sequence comes from Rhizomys pruinosus, assembly GCA_009823505.1. NCBI lineage: Eukaryota > Metazoa > Chordata > Mammalia > Rodentia > Spalacidae > Rhizomys > Rhizomys pruinosus. The sequence goes on from VZQC01015648.1 coordinate 658,389, forward strand.
GGTGATATTTGTCTACATAAAAATTTGAAATAAGAGGCTGAAGAGATGACCCAGTGGCTGAGAGCACTGGCTGCTCTTCTGGAAGACCAGGTTCAATTCCTAGCACCTACATGGTAGCTAACAACCATCCATAACTCCAGTTTAAGGGGATCTGACGGCATCTTCTGACCACCGTAAGCATTGCACTTACATACAAGCAAGCAATACATTTATACACATAAAAATAAATAAATGAGCCGGGCTTGGTGGCGCACGCCTTTAATCCTAGCACTTGGGAGGCAGAGGCAGGTGGATCTTTGTGAGTTCAAGGCCAGCCTGGTCTACAGAGTGAGTTCCAGGACAGCTGGGGCTACAGGAAAGACCTTGTCTGCAACATGACAAAGAAAAAAAAAAAAAAAAGTAAATAAATGAATAAAAATTGAAATAAAATGAAATCATATGTACATCAATGGAGGAAAGTTGGAAGAACTTCTGTCTTTTAATTTACCTCTTGTTTCAGTTTATAACCATGCTTATCCACTGCTAACCCGTGAGAAGCTGAAAGAGTATGTGTGTGTGTGTGTGTGTGTGTGTGTGTGTGTGTGTGTGTGTTTGTGCATATGCATGCATATGTTAAGTGTGGGGCTGCTATACAGAATTTTGGAAATGACTTATTTTCAGTTATATGCGTGTGTTCATGTGAATGTAGGTGCCTTCAGAGGCCCGAGATGGTGGGACCCCCTGGAGATGGAGTTACAAGCATTTGATGGACCTGACATGGGTGCTAGGAACCAAACTCATGTCCATTGCAAGAGCAAGTGTTTTTTAACCTGTGAACCATCTCTCCAGACCCTGTTATAGTCCTTCATACAGAAGATTAGAGGTGTGAAATACAAGATGAGGATGTGAAACCCATCACTTAGAGAAAAGAAAGGTCAGTGAGGCTTGGGGAGGAGTTTCCCAAAGGTTGTGGAGCCTGCCCACGAGCCTTGCAAGACCGCTGTGTGAAGTAGCCAAGCTGGAAGATTAGTGGTGGTTTGTTTATTTATTTATTTATTTATTTATTTATTTATTTATTTATTTATTTGAGACGGGTTTCCCTGTACTCACAGCTGGCCTGGAACTCACTATTTAGACCAGGATGTTCTTGATCCCAGAGATCTTCCTGCTTCTGCCTCCCAAGTTCCAGGATTAAGGGCATGTACCACAGCACCCAGCATAGTGGTTATTTTAAGTCATAAGAAATAAAGGGAGGTAGATAGGGTGCAGTCACATTATGGAGACCTTAAAAACTAAGTAGAGCTTTGGTAAGAGTGCTCAAGTTCCTATAAAAACCAGATATTGAAAAACATTCCATGTTCATATTGGCAGGTGATTTTTTAGGGTTTATGTCCAGTCTGATTGTCTCGTTATAAACCGAAAAGATGATTGTCTAGACTTTGTGACTCGACTGAATTATACCCCAAATCTCCCTTCTTGGGAATTGGATTAACAAGCTCTTTATTCTTTTCTTTCATTTACTTTTTCTGGAACTGTCTGTCTAGTTTGAGTATATATTTAAATTAAAGTAAAAATTGGGCTGGAGAAATGGCAGTGGTTAAGAACACACACTGCTCTTGCAGAGAACCTGGGTTCAATTCCAAGAACACACATGGCACTTAATAATCATCTGTAACTCCAGTTCCAGGGGACTTGATGCCCTATTCTGGCTTCCATGTATATTACATACATGTGGTGCACTTACATACACGCAGGCAAAACACTTTTACACATAAATTTTTCTCCAAAAAATTAAATAGCTGTCAAATGAAAAGTTATGGCATATGTTGGTTGTTCAACCCTGGCTAGAGGAAAAAGAATTACACAAACACAAAATTACATCGAAGTAAAAATAGACAGACGTAATTGGGCACAGTGGTACATGCTTGTAATCCCAGCCACTCGGAAGACTGAAGGAGATAGATCCCTTGAGTTCAGGAGTTCATGACCATCCTGGGCAACACAGAAAGACCATGTCAATGAAAGAAACTAAGAAAATAAAAAGGAAAGAAAAGGAGAGAAAAGAAAAGACATATAAGAAAGGGAAAGGAGAAGAGAGGAGAGGAGAGGAGAAGAAAAGATGAGAAAGAGGGGAGGGGAGGAGAAGGGAAGGGAAAAGAAAGGAGAAAGATCTGGTGTACAATACCTTTATGGAAATTAGGAAATCTTTATATGGAAACTTCCCATTGAAGACAAGAATTCCCTTCTGGATTCTGAAGGTGAAAAGGAATGTGTGATGGATAGGCAATCTAGAATGCTGAAGTTTTTATTCTGAATACAGAATTAAAAGGTCAGTGACATGCTGAGATGAAATCTGGATGGTCTGCTCTAGTTTTCTACCCTACTACTCCTCCTCCTTCCATTGACCTGTCCAACATCTCTTAACTTCTGCCTTAGCAATATTTTCATCCCATTTCTCAACACATTAAACATGCCACATGTACAGTGTTTCTCTCTTGTTCTCTCTCTTTCTTTCCTTTCTTTCTTCCTTCCTTCCTTCCTTCCTTCCTTCCTTCCTTCCTTCCTTTCTTTCTTTCTTTCTTTTTTTCGAGATAGGGTCTCCTTATAGTCCCAGCTGGCCTGGAACTCACTCTGTAGACCAGGCTGGCCTTGAACTCACAGAGCTCCACTTGCCTTTGCCTCCTAAGTGCTAGGATTAAAGGCATGCGCCACCACTCCTGGTTTGAAGATGGTTCTTAGCCGCCATGTGGGTGCTGGGAATCAAGCTTGGGTCCTCTGCAAGAGCTGTTGGCATTCTTAACCACTGAGCCATCTCTCTAGCCCTTCTTTTTTTAAAAAAAATTTATTGTTATTAAACTTTTTCATACATCATACATCATTTCTCAATCGAATTTAGAGTCATTTCCTTTTCCATGCCCCCCCACCCCACCTGAGTTCATGCACTCTGCCATACATGTCTTGCATCTTTTTCTGAGTCTTTCCAGAGTTTCTTTTTCAAAGCAGAGGCTTATTGTTTTGGGGAGAACTTCACTGTGTCAGTTTTTTTTGTTGTTGTTGTTGTTTGTCCTCCTTTCTTTTTTTTGTCCTCCTTTCTTAATACACTTTTTTTCTTTTTTTTAAATTTTATTCAATTTTAATTTGGTTTCCATTATTAACCCTTAAAACAAAATGATTTCCAGTTTAAAAAACAATCCACTGGCAACATAATTCTTTTTTCATTTTATGCAGTTATACAAATATTCTAAATATACATTTTGTGTTCAAGGGATGGCAAATAAGATTAACTGAACAGTACCTAAGGAAAGAAAAAAATTTTTTTTTTTTTGGTCTTTTCGAGACAGGGTCTCCCTGTAGTCCCAGCTGTCCTGGAACTCACTCTGTAGACCAGGCTGGCCTTGAACTCACAAAGATCCGCCTGCCTCTGCCTCCCAAGTGCTAGGATTAAAGGCGTGCGCTACCACGCCTGGCCAGGAAAGAAAATATTTTAAGCATATTTAGAAGCAATAGAAATGTCTATACAAAACAAGCAAAAATGGAAAAACCTTTTCTATTTATTTTTATTTTTTAATAGTTACTTCTCTTTTTTTTACTTAATTTTATTTATTTTTTTAACAATATGTAATAAGTAATGAATACAAGCATCCTTCATGTAAAACAAATTTGCAAGCAGCTATGCCCAAACCCATACAGCCCAAGGCTCTCACCATCCAGCTGGAGGGGCTTGTATGTACAATCATGTTGATCAAATAAGTGTCCAGTCTATATTGCTGTAGTTTTACCATTCACCCCAATCGCAGCCCTTACATTCTACCATGCCCCCTCTTCCACAGATTGTTCCTTAGGCTTAGAAAAGGGGCACGGGTGGATGAGAAGCAAAACAGTCTACTTTCTCTGGAGCTGTCGTTTTAGACTCTGAGGCTGTTTCCTTTCATGGGTTGACAGTTTATCCAGGAATGACCTTTCACTCCTACTAATGACGCACAAGCAATTAGATATACAGGCATTTAAATGGTACTAATTATTATGGTAGGTTACGTTGGTATAGACACAGATGTTTGTATGGTGTGCTAATCCATGAACTATAGCTTTTCTGTAAAAGATGATAATGTCTTACTGTGGCTTATAACATCTCCTACTGTGGCTTATAACATCTGCTAATACACTTTTTCTAACCGTTTGATTCTTATTTGTTTATGATATTACTTAGTCTTCTAAAGAGAAGGTCCTTGAGGGGCAGTGTCTTCAGGGGTTGTTTTTCTCTAGTTCTATTAGCATTTTTCTTATCTACATATCTCGTTTCCCTCTAAGACGATAGCTCCTTAAAAATGGAAAGAAATGTGTATTTTATATATATTTATAGCCACTTAGTAATTTAGATGTTAGGCATTCAAAGTAAGTAGTTATATTAAAATATGTGATAAACATAACACATTTTAGACACCATCTTATGTGACTAAAACCAAACATAAATACAATGTGTTTCTCAACCTTAATGAACTTAGTTTATCCAGGAAGAGACACAAAAGGTGCAATACAATGTGATGCCCATTTTAGAGACAAGTCAGAATACCCTAGGAACAAGGAAGAAGACCACTTGATCTAGACTGATAAGAGCCCAGGAAAGGGGCCAGAGAGACGGCTCAGGGCTTAAGAGTGCTTGTTGCTCCATTTCATATACCTGGGTTGAGGGAGCCTCAACTGGGGAATTGCCTCCATTGAACTGGCCTGTGGCCACATCTGTAGAGTGTTTTCTTGATTGTTGAGTGATGTGGGAGGGCCCAGTTCACTGTGGGTGGTGCCACCCCTAGGTAGGTTGTATAAGAGGGCAGGCTGGGCATGGGCCAGGGGAGCAAGCCAGTAAGCAGCATTCCTCCATGGCCTGTGCTTCAGCTCCTGCTTCCAGGTTCCTGCCCTGAGTTTCCTACCTTGGCCTTCCTAAGTGATCTGGGAGATGTGAGCCAAATAAACCCTTTCCTCCCCAGGTTGGTTTTGGTCAGAGTGTTTTGTCACAGCAATGGAGAAACAAACTCGAACAGTTGTATATACCTATAATCCAAGTACTTGGGAGGTAGAGACAGGAGGATCACAAGTTCAAGGTCATCCTTGGCTACCTGGTGAGTTTGGCATTAGTCTGGCCTACATGAGACCCTGTTTCAAAGCAACAAGACAAAACAAAGGTGCACTGAACAGGATATGTTTGAGACTAGAAAATAAGAGATTGTAAGAAAACAAGAATTATAGTCTAGGAAAAAAAAGCACACAGGCAAAGATGGGACAGTTACAGTTGTACTGGGGGGGGGGGCTGAGAAATAATAAGGGCTTGTGTAGTGAGAGACGTGTGTATTCACTCCTGGATGACTTATTCCCTAACACAGAGATGAAATGAAAGATGATTTTATCTTTTTTGTGCACATGCTGATGACCCCAAATTCAGCTTTCCCTGAAGCATGGTTATTCAGTTTTTGCTCTAGTTCTCTGAGCTTTCCCAATATCCTTTTTTAAAAAAATGCATTTTGCCTAAATTAATTAGAGTTCACTTTTGTGATTTGCAACCAAAAAAATGCCTAAACTGATAGATGCTCTGAAGCAAGTAGTAGACATGGAAAGAAAAGATGTCAGGAAAGTTGAATTATTAGGACTAGGTATCCTATGGGATCCATGGGTGTAGTGGTTTGGATAAGAAGTCCCCCCCCCCCCCGCCGGGGCTGGAGAGATGGCTCAGCTGTTAAGAGCACCAACTGCTCTTGCAGAGGACCCGGGTTTGATCCCCAGCACCCACATGGCAGCTTAGAACCGTCTTTAGCTCCAGTTCCAGGGGAATCTGAGGCCCTCTTCTGACCTCTGAGGCATTGCATGACATGGGTGCACAAACCTACATACAGACAGTACATTCATACAGATAAAAAATAAATAAAAATTTAAAAAATTTTAAAAAAGCCCCCCACCTTGGCGCCAAGTATCTGAATAGCTTGTCCTCAACTGGTAGCACTGTTTGGGGAGGTTCAGGAGGTGTGGCCTTGCTGGAGGAAGCACACACTGTGGCTGGGCTTGGAGAAGTCATGGCCACATCACATGTCTAGTTTCTCTCTTTGCTCCCTGTGCCTGTTTGAAGATGTGAGCTTTCAGGTTTCTGCTCTGGCCTCCTGGGCTGCCATGGTGAACTCTTAGGAACTGTATATCAAATAAACTCTTCCTTCATCAGTTGCCTTGGTCATAGTGTTTGATAACTGCAATAGAAAAGTAACTAATACAATTAGGATAATGAATATAATGACATTATAGTTTCATTGCCTGGGGAAATTGAGATGCAATTCACCAAACTAAAGAAGCAAGTTTGAGGAATAAATGATTTTGGTTTTGGTTGGTTGAGTATGAGGAATAGATGGGGTCATTAGTGAATGGTTTAAAAGGTGAGTCTGGGGGCTGGAGAGATGGCTCAGTGGTTAAGAGCACCAAATGCTCTCACAGAGGACCCGGGTTTGATTCCCAGCACCCACATGGCGGCTAAGAACTGTCTTTAACCTAATTCCAGGGGAATCCAACACCCTCTTCTGACCTCCACGGCATTGCACGACATGGGTGCACCAACCTACATGCAGACAGTACACTCATACACATAAAAAATAATAAATTAAAAATAAATCTTTAAAAAAACGAAAATAAAATAAAATAAAATAAAAGATGAGTCTGGCTGGGCATTGTGGAACATGCCTTTAATCCCAGCCCTCGGGAGGCAGAGGCAGGTAGATCTCTGGGAGGTCAAGGCCAGCCTGGTCTACATAGTGAGTTCCAGGCCATGTGGGGCTAAAGGAAGACCCTGTCTCAAAAAAAGAAGACCAAAAATAAAAGATGAGTCTGGATCTGGGGACATAGCCCAGTGGTAGACCACTTGCCTAGAATATACAGGACCCCGTTTTAGTTCCCAGCACCAAAATAAAATCAAACAAAATACAAAAAAGATGCTATAGGTTGAATTTTTATATCACCCTCCCCCCAGTTCTGTGGGGATGCCTAATCCCTAAGAAGAGGGTATTAGGAAATGGAGCCTTCGGGAAGTGATTAGTGTCCTTATCAAGAGGCCCCAGGAAGCATCTTTGTCCCACCTGTCATATGAAGGAACAACAAAGACATCATCTGTGAACCAGGAAGTGACCCCTTACCAGACACAGTGTCTGCCAGCACCTTGGTCTTGAACTTTAACCTCCAGAACTATGAGACGTAAATTTCTGTTGTTTATAAGCCATGCAGCATTTTGTTACAGCAACCTGAATGGACTAAGACATTTGCAAAAGAATTCCATATTTAGGAGTAAGCCCAGAGTATATGTGCTAATTGAAGCAATGGAGTAGGTAAGACCAAGCAGAAAACGTGGTGGGCTAAAAAGAGATAAAGCTTAGCACAGAGGGGCTGGAGAGATGGCTCAGTGGTTAAGAGCACTGGCTGCTCTTGCAGAGGACCCAGGTTCTATTCCCAGCACCCACATGGCAGCTAAGAACTGTCCTTAATTCCAGTTCCAGGGCATCTGACACCCTCTTCTGACCTGTGCAGCATCACACCACATGGGTGCACTCACATACATGCAGGCAATGCACTCATAAACAGAAAATTGGAAAAAAAAATGCTTAACACAGAGACCTAGGTTGTGTAGACATTGAAGAAGATCCATAAACAAATGGGGCAAAGAATACTGAAGAAGAAAGGTCAGTGCTGGGAGGAGAGCCAGGGAAGTCTGGCTACATAGTCAGAGGAAGATGACCTCCATCTTGAAGCAACATCTGAACTGCTGTTCCTGAAGGTATACAAAAAAGATCAAAGCATCAGCCAGGTGTGGTGCTGCAGACCTATAATCCCAGCTCCTGGGAGGCAGAAGCTGGAGGAGCAAGGAATCCTCAGAAAAACAATAAAAAAAAACAAAACTCCAAACTTCCTAGCATGGTGGCATAAGCCTTTAATCCCAGCAGAGGCACAGGCAGAGGCAGAGGCAGAGGCAGATGCAGAGGCAGGCAGAGATGGGGGGGCAGAGAGGCAGAGGAGGATCTCTGTGAGTTCAAGGCCAGCCTGTTCTACATAGCAAGTTCCAGGACAGCTGCAGCTACAGGGAGACCCTGTCTCAAAAGGACAAAAAAATAATAATAAAAACCTCAGAACTCACAATGATAACCAAAGTACTAATAAACAACAAAAGACCACTATTATAAGGCAGGTTAAAAACTTGATAGACTGAAAGGAAAAACTCTGTAGGCTTGAGTTCACGGAAGAGCCAGGATTTATTTGAAGAAGCAGACCATCTGCTAAAGATGCTGTTTACCTTTTTTTCCTCCAGAGACCCAGGGGCTGCAGCACCATAACTCAAGTGTGTTCCCCCTTCCTACACTCCTTAGATGTTTCTCTATGACAGGCCCTAAAGACAATTCCTCATCCCTAACCTCCACAACTTTCTCTATTCGGTTGGAGCCCACCCCTAGGTAACATCTGGGCAGGAGTGATGGGATTTGGAGGTGACAGAGTACATTCTAACTTTTTAAAAAGTGTGTGTGTGTGCGTGAGAGAGAGAGAGAGAGAGAGAGACATTGACCCACAGAGGCTAAGAGGGCATCGATCCCTTTGGAGTGAGCTGCCTGGCATGGTACATGCTCTTAACCACTGAGCAATCTCTCCAGCACCCACAATGCATTCTAGATATGATATCAGGAAGAAAGAGCAGGGGCAAGGGCACAAGGCAGGAAGAACTCTGTTGGTAGCCTGCTTCATTAAAGAAAGCCTGTGCTAGAGTTTCGGGAACTCACCCCCACCCATCGAGCAAGGAAGGAAGGCTAGTTTCACTTTACTTCCTCCACGTAAGATAAGCCTCAGGATGTTCCAGCCCACAGGACATTCCAGGCTTATCTTCATCCTGCCCTTCCCCTCCTTACTTCCTCCTCGTAAGATAAACAGAATGCTCATTAACCACAGGATGTTCGAGCCCACGCTTTTGGTATGCAAATGAGGCATCGGATGGTGCACCAATCCAGAGCATGCACAAGCCCTCTAGACTGCTATATAAGCAGTGCTTCTGCACCATTTTGGGGTCCTTCTCACAAGAGAGCTGTACACAATAAAGTTTGCTGCAGAAGAATCCTGTTGTCCGCGTGAAGTTCTTGCTGGCGAGACTGCTGCGCGCGACAGAACTCCTTATAGAGCCATTTTCTTCTTCCATTCCTGTTTGTGAGATTAAAAACTTTCATTCTTTTGGAAATATCACTACGGTGAGGAAGAGTCAGAAGTCGTGGTTCTTGATGCCTCTTCCTTTCTCAAAGAGCCACCAGCAACCCATGAAGCTTTTCTAGTATCAGGGAGAAGCCTTTCCTTTATTAGCGGCTATTTAAGTCTTTCTAGCTCAGAACCTAGTAATAGTTCCCAAACCAGCTTCTAGAAAAAAGAAGATTTTGAACTTGCCTGATTCTTGCCTGTTTACTATTTTATTTTTATGTGTATGAGTGTATTGCCAGCATGTATGTAAGTGCACCTATGTTGTGAAATGCCCAGGAGGTCAGGAGGGAACATTGGATCCCCTAGAACTGGAGTTACAGACCATTGTTGGTGCCATGTGTGCTGAGAACTGAATCTGGATCCTCTGCAAGAGCAGCCAGTGCTCTTAATCGCTGAGCATCTCTCCAGCTCATATGTTTATTAATTGCTTCAGAATCTGTACAAAAAAGGCATGTGACTGTCACATGTTAAATGCTTAACATTTTAACCCCCTAGCTGCAACAAATGCTTCCATTGTAATTTTATTTTTTATTTTTTTTTTTAATTCCAAAAATCCATTTAATATATTGTCCTCGGATAGAGGACGTATCAGATATTAAACTGATAAGAACAGATACTACACTTGATCTTAGCTAAAAGGCCGAGAAGTGATGCTATTGTAATTTTAATGTTCCACATTGGTTCAGATACCACAGGGAATCAAACTTCCAGAAAGTTATCTCCTTAGCAAAATGAAAATGAAGTCCCATTAGAAACTGGAGGCTGGACAGGGAGTTTGCTTAGCAACCTGCCCTCCATTGACAGAGAGTAGAATTAGAGTTTATAAATTCATTCACCACAATGCCACATCTGAAGAGAATTCATATTATTCAGAGATGAATGACTGGAAGATGATTATCTGAGCTAATGAATTCTGTGAGGAGGTGAGTCTAGCAGCAGTAATAGTCTGTCTGGCACACAAAAGAAGCCTAAACAGAATGGAAGAAATGAAGAGAATGAGCAGGACATGATGATGACTTATTTAAGAATTAAGAGTCAAGACCACGAAATGTGTTTGTGTGCCTATGTTTTTAACGTGTGGGGAAATCTGCTTACAAGAGAATAGAAGCTATTTCTCCTCCCTGTACTTCCATTCAGCTTAGTGTTAGACTGTCAGGGATGCAGGGTGTTCTAGTTTGTCTTCCATTGCTCTGACCAACACCAACTTGGGGAGGAAAGGGTTTATTCAGCTTACATCTCCTGGGTCACAGTTCATCACTTAGGGAGCCCAAGGCAGGAACTCAGGGTAGGAACCTGGAGGCGGGAGCTGAAGCACAGGCCATGGAGGATGCTGTTTACTGGCTTGCTCCCCTGTCCCATGCTAAGCCTGCCTTCTTATACAGTACACAACAACCTGCCCAGGGTGGCACCACCTATAGTGGGCTGGGCCCTCCCACATTGTTCAACAATCAAAACAATACTCCACAGATGTGGTCACAGGCCAATCCAATGGAACCAATTCCCCAATTGAGGCTCCCTCAACCCAGGTGTGTCAAGTTGACACTAAAGCTATCCAGCACACAGGGACAGAAGAGAAACATCAAGAAAAAAAACCCGAGATTATTAATGTTCAAGATATGCAGGAAGGGATAGAAGGTAGTATCTGGACAAAAGCTTGGGATTGCGTATGACTAGTGCAGATTTCCAAATATTTCTAGTAGGGCAGTGTGACATAGGAAGGGGCAGCTGATGTATTTGCCAACTCTGGCCCCCTCTATCCCTCAGAGAAGCTCTTGTCTTCTGGAGCTAACTTAACAATGGAACTAGGCTCTCCTTGTAGCTGCTGCGTGAGAGCAGAGTCCAGGCTGCAGCGGCCAGAGTCATGGCAGGACAAGCATTTAGAAAGTTTCTTCCACTGTTTGACAGAGTATTGGTTGAAAGAAGTGCAGCTGAAACTGTAACCAAAGGTGGCATTATGCTTCCAGAAAAATCTCAAGGAAAAGTATTGCAAGCAACAGTCGTAGCTGTTGGATCAGGCTCTAAAGGAAAGGGTGGAGAGATTTAGTGTGAAAGTTGGGGACAAAGTTCTTCTCCCAGAGTACGGAGGTACCAAAGTAATTCTAGATGACAAGGATTATTTCTTATTTAGAGACGGTGACATTCTTGGGAAGTATGTAGATGAAGTTGCTGTTGAAGTGGCAGCACACAAAGCTGCCCATTCCACTGAAGTTCTGAAATAACTGAAATATTTCATCATGTAAATAATTTCCATGCCTCCCTTTTATAATAAACTGATGACATCTGTTGTCTGTGAAAAAAAAATAATGGCACTAGAGAATTAAGTTCTTAAACTAATGCAAGTTTCCAAAACTCAGTTGCAATAAAAAATAATTTAGGGACTAGATGTGACCATTTCAGACAAATTTATCAAAGAAAGCAAATTATTCATTTTTGAGAGTTCCACCCCAATATGGGAGATATTTGTCCCACAACTGAGCATGAAGGGACTCCGATCAGTGATGCAGAAACTAAGAAGCTTTCTCTCTCTCTCTCTCTCTCTCTCTCTCTCTCTCTCTCTCTCTCTCTCTCTGTGTGTGTAAGCCAAGGGAAACTTCAGCTGTTATTCCCCAAGTGCTGTCCACCTTTGCTTTGTTTTTTTGAAACAGGGTCTCTAACTGGCTTGGGCTTCGCCTAGTAGGCTAGGCTGATGGCCAGGAAATACCAGGAATCTGTCCGTCTCCACTTTCCTGGTGTTGGGCTTACAAGCACACACCATCATACCTGACTATTTCACATGGGTTCTAGGGATGGAACTCAGGTCCTTTGACTTGCAAAGCACACACTTTACTCCTCAAACCGTCTCCACAGCCCTATGCTCTGACTTTGGGGGTATTTTTTTTCCAATTCTTCTAAAATAATTCCAGAAGCTATTTGTATGGCATAATAGTCAGCAACAGTGAACATATGAAAACCCATGAATGTACCAAATTATATATATTCTCATATCTTAAATGTTTATAGTAGACTGTATACTGATTCTTAGTGCTAGAAAAGCTGTGAGACTTTGTTGGTAGAGTTAGAGTGGTGGGGGCTGGGGTGAGAGGAATTTGAGGAAGTCTCTTCTCATGTTCCCACTCAGTTTTCTCTCAGAAGAATAATTCATTCTGTTATTTGTGCTTTCTTTTCTTCTCTGAGGAGGTCTCTAGACATTAAAAGTTCACATAAGAAGGTTTGGCCTAGTCCTCTGCTCTGCTCTGGCCCCTCTGTTTTCCTCTGCAGGCCAGTGTAGAAATTCAGGATTAAGTTCAGATAGTAGGTCAAGTCCTTCCTCCTTGGATCTTTGCTTCTCCACAGTAGCCTCCTGTGCCAGTTATTTACCTATATCTCTCAGCTCTGAGCCCCCCCACCCCATTCTAAACCCTCTGATACAAACTACATTTCCCACACTCTCTTGCCCAGTGGACTTCCCATTAGTTTCAGACCAAAGGAGGGACTTGAGGAAGATGGGCAGGTAGATGGAAGGAGGGAAAAAAAATGTCTCCTGTTTTCTAGTTCTTGTCAGCTTCTGGCAAAGTGGTGTTCATCTACAATTTCTCTCAGCATTTTGGTTATTGATAAATACTCTTCATTGCCAATTTGCTTTTTGACATTCTGTTCAGCAAGGCTGTGGGCCAGGACTTCAAACCCTAAGAGCCTTAGACTTATATTCAAGAAATATTTATTCACCACTGACTATGGGCCAGAGTCTCTTGTAGGTTCCAAGGGTATAGCAGCGAATGAGGCAGCCCCTTCCTGTTGGAGCCTATGTTCTGGGTGGGAGTTACATGCAGTTTGAGCTCTTGGCTGTCAGCAGAGGCACCTCAGACTGGAAGGATTAAAAAGAATTCTTAAATCCCCCTCCCCTTCAGACCCATTCTATCCACATTCTTACTAGTCTCACTAAATGGCAAGACCATTCTTTTGATATGTAGGTAAAAGAAAAAAAATAAAGCTTTGGAGTTATTCTTGATTTTTCTCATTCTCTCACATCCAAATGGTCCATTCTTGAGTCTTGTGGATTCTGTCTTCAAATGTATTCCAAATCTGAAATCAGGATGCTTTTTCAACCATCCTGACTCAAGCCAAAACTCCTTCTCACACTGGAATTTTCCTTGGTGTGAATTTCTTTATTGGAACAGAGAGAAGTGGGAAGCAGTGTTAGAAAATGAACACTATATCATATTTCACGCAGCAATTAGACTGCACATTAGTGATTCTTATAGGCCCTGACTCCCTTAAGGAACTATAGACTATGGGCTGGAGAGATGGCTCCATGGTTAAGAGCACTGACTGCTCTTGCAGAGCAACGGGGTTTGATTCCTAGCACCAACGTGGCAGCTAACAACCATCTATGACTCCAGTTCTAGGAGATCTGATAGCCTCTTTTGACCTCCATGGGCATTGCACAACAGAGATGCCCTCATATACATGTAGGCAGTACACACATACACATAAAATAAAAATAAATAAAACATTTTTTTTAATTAATTTTATTTCTGTATGTGTACGAATGTACTGTCTGCATGCAAGTCTGTGCACCCGTGTCGTGCAATGCCGCGGAGGTCAGAAGAGGGTGTCGGATTCCCCTGGAGCTGGAGTTTTCCTAGAATTGGAGTTTCAGACGGTTCTCAGCCGCCATGTGGGTGCTGGGGATCGAACCCGGGTCCTCTGCAAGAGCGTCGGTGCTCTTAACCGCTAGGCCATCTCTCCAGCCCCAAATAAAACATTTTAAAAAGAAATTATAGACTATAAGAAAGACGTCTGAATAGCATTTCTCAGGTCCTTAGGAAGAGTTTCTGAACTGTAACTTCAGAATTTGCTGAATTTGCAGCTGTGCTTGCCTTAGACTAAAACAGACACACAGGAGAAAGGAAGAGAAAAAAGCCAGCAGAGCTCTATAGACCATTAAAAATGAAGAGAGACAGCCACCTTTTTGTGGGTTCTGAGTGTTGAATTCAGATTGGTAGGCTTATTTGGCAAGTGCCTTTACTAGCAGATCCATCTCACCAGCCTTTATGGATAATTTTAATGTAAAAGAATCACAGAATTTTCTCGCTCAGAATCTGCCAATACCTTATTATAGTTGGAATAAATTCAAACTGCTTGCCACTTTGTGTAAGACCCTATGTGATTTGCCTGCTCCTCTCTAATTTCATCTCCTGGTCCTGTCAGCCACTCTTGCCATTTTCAGTTTCTTAAATTCTTTATGAACTTTCACTTATTTAACTTTATTCATTTAATTTTTTTATTTTGTATGTGTGCAGGGTGTGTGCATGCATGTGTCTGTCAGAAGTATAGACATGCGCTGGTATGCTTGGCTTTTTTATGTGGCTTCCTGGAATGTTAGCTCCTCACACTTGTTTGGCAAGCCCAGTACTGACCCAGCCATCCTCCCCAGCCGTCTCACTATTCCTTGCACACACTAATGTCATTGCCTTCCAGGGATTTCTTCAATTTTATTCTCAAAATTTCTATGGCTCACTGCTTCACTTCATTTATTTTCAGCTCAAATGTCCCTTTATAAGAATGGTCATTCTGGGCTGGAGAGATGGCCTAGCAGCTAAGAGCGCCGACTGCTCTTGCAGAGGACCCAGGTTTGATCCCCAGCACCCACATGGCGGCTGAGAACTGTCTTTAACTCCAGTTCCAGGGGAATCCGACACCCTCTCTGACCTCCGCGCCATTGCACGACATGGATGCAATCAACCTACATGCAGACAGTACATTCATACACATAAAAAATAAAATAAAAAAAAAGAAATATGCCTGTCCTTTATCCCACATCTTTTGCAAATGTAAAAAATGAATCAGATGCAAGCTTCTGTCCTTTCTTCCTTTCCAAGGACAAACTGGCCACTGTTCTTTATTTTACATGACAAAAATCCCCTTAAGCCATGAGGAAAATATTTCTTTAAAAATGTTCTCAGAGCACTACAACCCCTGATAGATGCCTGCTCTTTCTGTATGTGCTGCCTGAGTGTGCAGACCACTACAACCCCTGATAGATGCCTGCTCTTTCTGTATGTGCTGCCTGAGTGTGC
>VZQC01015648.1:673743-760681 GCA_009823505.1 Rhizomys pruinosus
ACAACCTGCGGAAGAGGGGGCGTGGTAGAATGTAAGGGCTGCGATTGGGGTGAATGGTGAAACTACAGCAATGTAATCTGGACACTCATTTGATCAACTTGATTGAACAAACAACCTGTCACCCCCCACTGGATGGTGGGGCTGTAGGTGTTTGGGCACAACAGCCTGCAGATAGGTTTTGCATGAAGGATGCTTGTACTCATGGATTATCACTTATAGCTAAAAATGAAAAAAAAAAAAAAACTGAGAGAAAGATGCAGGACAGTTATGGCAGAATGCATGATCTGGGATGGGGTGGGGGTGGGGGGGGAGGGAAAGGGAAATAAGCCTGAACTGAATTGGAAAAAATGTATGAAATGCACAAAGCATCAATAAAAACTAATTAAAAAAAAAAGAAAGCAATACACGTATACATGTAAAAATAATAAATAACATATATATTTTTAAAAAGAGTGTTTGTTCTTGCAAAAGACCCGAGTTCGAATCCCAGCACCCACATGGAGGCTAACCGTCTGTAATGCCAGTTCCGGGGTACCCAACACCCTTTTCTGTCCTCCACAGACACCGCACGACACTGGTGCACTTATGCACGTGCAGGCACAACACTCATACACATAAAATAAAAATAAATAAATAAATAAATAAATAAAAATATTTAAAAAATAAATTCTCTCAGTAATGTTCTATCTCATTATTGGGCCTTATCATTCTCTATAGTCCTTAAGTTTATCCCTTATAAATTTATTCATTTATTAGATATTTCCTCCATAAGACTGTGTCCTCCATATGGCAAGGACTTTTGTTCTACACTTGATTCCCACAACTTGGGTAGTAGTACTTAGCATAGAGTAGGCACTTAGCAAATATTTGTTGGTTGTGTGACCAAAAACTCAACTAAGGGCCAGCCGGATGGCGGCTCATCAGGTAACAGTGTTTGCCATGCAGCCTGGTGACCTGATTCACTCTCTGGAACTCACATTATGGAGGGAGAGAACCAGCTCCTGCAAGTTGTCTTCTGACTACCACATGTTAAACACTCATCTGAAGGCTTGTATGTAAACTATGTGAGATTTTTGGTTTTTGAGTTCCCAGTGCTAGGCACAGTTGGTGGCACCTGATAACCATCCCAAGTTTTCTCCTTTTATATAACCAATTCTGAAAGAAGAAATACTAGATCCAAGGAAAAATTAGATGCAACAAATATCAAGGGATTTCTATGGACTATCTACTTCTGGGAAGCATTTCCTTTCCTCCTCACTCTCCACTTTATGATGCTCTTTTGACCCTGGGATGTCTATTACATACAATCTAATCTCATTAATTTATGAGTGTCGCAGTAATATAGCAGTGACTAGATGAAGCTAAAAAGGCCTCTTCTTACAAAATGGATACAAAAACCAAAGGCTACATAACCAGCACAGGAATCTGAGATGTCTCTGGTTGTGGAATCTGAACAGTGGGAGAGCCTTGATCAGAAGACAGGGCCAACCTACTGGGAGGTTTAGAGGGATAGAGACTTGAGAACATTAGCTTTAGAGACCACAGAAAGCAAAGCTACAGATATTACAGTAGGTGAATGAAGGGAGACTAATACTCAGGGAAGACGAGATCTGAAGTGTCCAAACTAAATACGTAAGAAGGGGAAACAAAAGAGTATCTCTCTGATTTTATATCAGGACATTAC
Organism: Rhizomys pruinosus; assembly: GCA_009823505.1. Taxonomy (NCBI): domain Eukaryota; kingdom Metazoa; phylum Chordata; class Mammalia; order Rodentia; family Spalacidae; genus Rhizomys; species Rhizomys pruinosus. The sequence continues at coordinate 675,428 of VZQC01015648.1, forward strand.
TGCTTTTCACATTTGAAGATTAGGCTAGGAAATACTTGGGGGGATGATTTTGATAATAGTGGATTCCAGGGAGTTTTAATAGAAGAGGAGAGAAATGATTCAAGGTAACAATCTGGAGTTTATACCCCAAGAGGGAGCCTAGACCCAGGAAACTATTGAAAGTCGCCCTCTGATGGCGACAGGTAGAAAGTTCTTAAGAGCAATTGGAGGACTGTCCTTGGAACACAGGAACAATCACTCAAAATGGTTACAGGCAATTTAGATGAGAAGAAGACCCAAAAGATGATCATATATATATTTCAGACATTCCTTTGAGGGTTCAAGATGGCATGGATTTGGCACATGGGAAAGCATGATTAGCACATGCCCAAGGCATACATCCAGATAATGTTTGAGAATGAACTCTAAGAAAACGAGATCCACCCAAAGGAGTCAGAAAGTCACATGATAGATGGGTATAGGAAATGACGAGCAGAAGATCCTGGTCATGTGACAGATGGGTGCAGGAGATGAAAAGACCCTAGTCACGTGATAGACGGGTATAGGAAATGATGAGAAGACCCTAGTCACGTGATAGATGGGTGTAGGACATGATGAAGATCCTACTTCTCCCTCTTCTTCACCTGAAATGAACTTCATAAAAATTAAAGGTAGAAATTTTAAAGGTCATTACTAAAGGGTATGGACACACACTCCTACGGAATATTCTGCTTAAATGCTGTACTTCTTTGCTTTTAAATACTCATTTCATAGAAGTACATTTCTCAACACATTTTCATCTGTAGTCTAAGAAAGATTTGCATTCACGTCCTGTAAGCTCTGAAATCTTTAAAATGTTCATTTAAAAGATGTGTAATAATTTCATTTAAATTCCAACTATAATGAACAGAATGTGGACAACATATGTAGTCATTTTATAAAACACAAGTATTGACAAAGGGATATGAATTTCAGATGTTACTGGTGCTAAGAGGCCAAATTATTGCATCAAACCAATTGTTAACAGTTAACATTAATTTTCTGATCAGAATGCAATTTTAAAGCTTTTTTTCTAATATTCTAATTTATGAATGATGCATAGCTGTTTTTTGTTTTAGGCACTTGATAGGAGAGGGGTATTGTTAATATGTAACTCCATTGTAATAGTTTCTGTTTAAAATGCTAAGAAAATAGGGTCTGGAGAGATGGCTCAACAGTTAAGAGCACTGACTGCTCTTGCAGAGGACACGGGTTTGATTCCCAGCACCCACATGGTGGCTAAGAACTGTCTTTATCTCCAGTTCCAGGGGAATCTGACGTCTTCTTCTGACCTCCGAAGCATTGAAGGACATGGGTGCACCTACTTACATGCAGACAGTACACTCATACACATAAAATAATACAAAAAATAAATAAAATGATAGGAAATAAACCATGCTTAGTATTTTTATACATAACATCTGGTTTTCAGGAAAAGATTATTGTTTTCAGGGGAAGATGTCTGAAAATAAATTTACAACTTTCAAGTAAATAGAAGTGACTGTAAGTCAAAGAACAAAACAAAGTAAAAAATAAATAACAAATTGAATGCACGAAATAAGATAAATTTAAATAAAAAAGCAAATGGATTAAATTCACCTATAATGACAATACTCTAAGGTTGGAATAAAAACAATAACAACAATAATAGCTATGGGCCAGCAAAAACGGCTCACTGGGTAAAGGTACTTGGCCAAAGCCTGAAAACTTGAGCTCTATCCCAAGGACCCACAGGGTGGAAAGAGAACTGACTCTTGCAAGTTGTCTTTTGACCTCCGCATATGTATTGTGGAACACCTAGGCCACCAAATAAATAAATGAATGAATGAATAAATAAATAAATAAATAAATAAATGTAATAAAACCCCTACCATGTACTCTTTACCGGAACACACTTAAAATATGATGCAGAATAACTGAAAATAGAGTGTAGTCCAAAGAAAAAGTGTTTTTTCACTCTTTTCCCTCTTCTTAAATTTTCTTTTTTTTTTTTTTTTGGTTCATTCAAATATTTATTGAGTGGCTATGGATATACAAAGGTAATTTGAACAAGGTCAGAGATGAAGTATTATGTACAAGTAGTACAAAGGAGTAAGGTTCACTAAATCACAGAAGAAAAATGCTTTAGGACATCAAGAAAAGAGTGTTTCCAGCCTGCAAGGGGTGGGGGTGGTATGGGTGGCAAATCAGGAAAGGGGATTGAGATTAGAATAGAAAACTTCAGTCTGGATTGTTGATGGTACCCAGTATGGACTATATTTGTTTTTCCTTTTCCTCTTTCCCCATCTTTGGGTTTAATTTACCAGTAGTGCCCATGACTGTTCAATGTGCTTTTTCTATACTTGCTTGCATTTTTGCTTTAACATCTTCTACAGAACTAGGTCCTTTTGGTGTTTTAGCAGTTTTTTCCTGATTTTTGAAAGATTCTTGACCTTTGGATCTTGATGTGGATGGTTTTAGGTCTTTTCCATTCTGGTTTGATTTTTGTGCATTTTTGGCTGGAGTATCTCGGATAGATTTCTTCACTGGAGCTTTTTCTTCGGTTTCTTCATCATCAAAATCATCATCATCATCATCTTCATCGTCATCATCATCATCTTCATCAGCAAGTTTTACTTTTTTCTATGGAAACTTGCTACCACTTCCAGGGGTAGATAGCTTTCCAGATATATTTAAGAGTTTTACATCCTCCTCCTCCTCATCTTGAGACTCTGCATCTTCCTCCACAGCTACGAGGTGCTGTCCGCTAATATGTACAGGCCCTGAACCACACTTCAACCTTAAGACAACAGCTGGTGTAATTTCAAATCCCTCAAGGGAAACTGTTGGTTGTACATTTTCAGAGTTGCCAGTGTTACTTTAATTGGACTGCCTTCATAATTCATTGCCTCTGCCTCCACAATGTGTAGCTCATCCTTTGCACCAGCTGATAAACTGACCGTTCTCAATGATAACTGGTGTTCATTTCATCATTATCCACCTTAAAGTGGTAGTCTTTACCAGCCTTTAGTTCACAGCTGAAAAGGTAGTTCCAAAGCCTCAGAGGGCTCATGTCCATGTCCATAGAGTCTTCCATGAGGCAGAGGAACTCACTTCGCCATGAGAGGTCGGACAGAGATAACTGAACACTGCTGCCGAGAACAGACACACAGGACAGAATCATGCCAAGGCTTAAATTTTCTCCACCCCTCTCTTTCACCTCCTATGCCATCGCAGCTCTGGGCCATAAGGAGAGCCAAGTATCTCTCCTCAATACCCGGAGCCAGTAAAAGCAGGTTGGTAATGTTCAGGTTCAGGTGAAGCTGGGTGAATATTTAATTGTCGTGGCTAGGAAAAATAATAACTGCTTTCATCTGGCAGGGACAGGGATACACTTTCACAAGTGCTGCAAGTTTCTCCATCAGACATCTATTACACTGTGGTGTGGCATCTAGACTCCGCAGACTTTATTTTCTTGATTCCTTTGCAAGCTAGTTTCTGGTTAGGTTCTGCCAACTGGAGGTCGTTATGATCTGAGTCTGGAATGTCCCCCACAGATCATGTTATCAATGCTTGTTCTTCAGCTGGTGCTGCTGGTTTGAGAGGCTGTGGAACCTTTAAGAGATGGAGTACAGCTGGCGGAAGTGGTCACTAGGGGTGAGCCTTTGAGGGTGATAGGAATGCCCTGAGTTCCCAGTGTCCTCTCTGCATGCTGCTCTTCCACACTATGAACAACTTCTCCCACACATTCCTACTGCCTTGCCTTCCCTGCCATGATGGGCCGAAGGTCTCCGAAATTATGAGCCCCAAATAAGCCTCTTCCATTGTTTCTGTCGGGTATGTTGGTCGAAGTGCCATGAAAGTAAGTAAACTTTAAGGAATGGGAAAGTGGAGGAGAGAAGAAGGGGTCCCCTCTGGTTCCTACTGGAGTCTGCATAATCTCCAGGTATGGTACATAACTATGATTCAGCCCCTAGAGTCTTGAGCATTCCCAGTGATGATTTCTCTACATTCTGCTGGGATGGTATCAGCCAGATTTACTATTTGCTTTGATCCATTTGACCATGGCCTCAGTAATCTGGTTTCTTACTTCTCAGCAATTGAAGCAATGGCAGTACTGTCTCCTCTAGGTTCCGGTCACACAGCTTCCTACTTTTCTTTCCTCCAGCTCTGGAATGATGGCTATTTTTAAAGATTTTCTCCCTCTCCCCTTCCCTCTCCCACTTACCCTGGAGTTCCTTTTCTTTTCTTTTCTTTTCTTTTCCTTTCTTTTCTTTTCTTTTCTTTTCCTTTCATTTTTTTCTTTCCTTTCCTTTCCTTTTCTCTTCTCCCCTCTTCCCCCCTCTCTCTCCCTCTCCTCCCTAGCCATCACAGAGATCTGCCTGCCTCTGCCTCCCAGATATTAATCTCTTAATTACCTCAACTGCTCATTTTGCTTGCTCAGTGTTCTAATGCTAGTATAACCAGTTATATTCATTAAATACTCTTCATTTGAAATAAATACTTGGTTTAGCAGTATTGTACCTGGACCCTTGAACTCACCATTGTATAGAAAATTCTACTGGCCCAATGGATTGAGAGGTTAGAAAGTAAGAAATAATTCTCAAACTTTTGGAAAAATGCATAAATGCAGAACTTAGGCAATATGAGGAATTTTATGTTAATGTATGTTCCAGAGAATCTAATTTGGGGAACATTTAGAATATCCACTCCCAAGTGGACTGGCCAGCCTTACAGTAAGAGAGAAGGCAGCGTATGGGTACATTGCATCAACAAATCCAATGACTGAAAAACTGCCAAATCTGAGTGGACCCCAAGTAAGAAAAGTTTCTGCAGCTGACTAAAGCTATAAATAAGCAGCCTGTTGTTTGTTCTCTTGATTCAGGATATCGAGTGATGCTAAAAGGTCAGGATAATGAATGGATGAACAGAGCCTGTGTGAGGCCTTGGTAGGCAGGGTCACATTAATGAGCACTACAGTAAAAGAAAAATCCATGCTCTTGTGGACAATTAAGTATTCTCCTTATGACCCACGTTATAATTCTTTTGGGATTCAACAATGAAATTGCTGTGTTGTAAGGTGGGCTTCTATTTGTCTGATATAATTTGTCTGAGAATACTAAATTGCACAGGCCACCTCAGTCTGTGTCCCCACCAGGAATCCATGGGGTTTCTTTATTCTCAGATGTTGTTGCTATGGCCAGAATCCTGTGGATCTCCTACTTTGGTCCTGTGCACCTATTTCCCAGTTTCAGTGTCCTCTGCTTCTAGTCACACCTAAGATCCTCTTAGAGGATTGTTCCCTGCTTTGTTGGAGCCACTTAATCCCAGTAACTACCTGGGGGGTGGGGTTAGGTACTGGAGGACATCCTGCAGCCAACAGGACACTAAGAGAAAATGTGAAAGTCCAGCTCCTTTGCCAAAGCGTCTTCTCCAGAGTTCCTCTATAGACTCAGGGTGATCAGCCAGAGCTAAGCCTGAAGTACATCTTTGGTTTCTTCTGTCTTTCTGTCCTGTGTCCCCAACTTCCTTACTGTTTTATTTTAAGATGATTTCTTTGATAAATGACTTGAAAAGGAATCCACAGGGGCTAGAGAGATGGCTCAGTGGGTATGAGCACATAACTGCTCTTGCAGAGAACCTGACTTGGATTTCCAGCGCCCACATCAGGTGGCTCACAACTGTCTGTAGCTCAAGCTCCAAGGAAATTCTAAAGCTTTGGCCTCCATAGGCACCTGTACTCATCTTTTTTTTTTTTTTTTTTTTTTTTTTTTTTTTTTTGTCTTTTCGAGACAGGGTTTCCCCATAGCCCCAGCTGTCCTGGAACTCACTCTGTAGGCCAGGCTGGCCTTGAACACACAAAGATCTGCCTGCCTCTGCTTCCCGAGTGCTAGGATTAAAGGCATGCGCCACCACACCCGGCGCACCTGTACTCATCTACACACACACCAACACACATGCACACACACATACATACACACACACACACATACTCATCACCTATACTCATCTACACAGATAGACACATACGCGTGCACACACACATACTCATCTACACACACACACACTCATCACCTATATTCATCTATACAGACACTCACATATGCATACACACATACATAATTAAAAATAATAAAATAAATCTTTAGGGGCTTAAGAGCTGCTCTTGCAGAGGACCTGAGTTTGGGTCCCAGCACCCACATGGCAGCTAACAACCATCCATAACTCCAGTTCCAGAGGGTCCGATGCTATCTTTTGTCCTTCACAGGCACTGCACACATGTGGCACACTTCCATACAAGCAGGTAAACACTCATACATAAAGTAAAAATAAATAAAAATATTTTAATGTGCAAGTAGAAAATGAATCTGCATCTAGTTTGGGTTATTTCATATTAATTAAGTCACTTAGCATGTGTCCTTTGTTTCTGCCTTCTTTCACTTGGACACAACATTTTTAGAGATGTATCCATCTTCTGAACATGATGCTATGAACATTTGTTAGTACTTCATCCTTTTTTACAGCTAAATAAATAAAAGAAATGATAGTATGCTCCCGTGTGAGCATACTATCATTTCTTTACCTGCTTGTCTATCAATAGATGCTTCAGCTGTTTCTACTTAATATTTTTAAAATTTACTTATTTTATGAGTATGACTGTCTTGCCTGAAGGTATGTAGGTATATCACATGCATGCAATGCTCTGGGAGACCAGAAGAGTGTGTCAGATGCCCTGGAATTGGAGTTATAGACAGTTTTAGCTGCCATGTGTGTTCTGGGAACTGAACCCCAGGTCCTCTGCAAGAGCAGCCAGTTCTCTTACCCACTAAACCATTTATCTAATTTCCTGTCTCTACTTTTGGATTAGTATAAATAATATGGTAATTTTGTTTAATTTTTTTGGTTTTGTTCATTAATTTTTTTAGGTGTATGAGTGTATTCCCTGCATGTGTATAAGTGCATGTAATGCCTGTGGAGGTCAGAAGTGGGTGTCAGAGTCCCCGGGAACTGTTAATGTTCAGTATAGTAAATTCTATTCTACTACTATTTTTTATGTAAGTTTTAATGATTTTTTTTTTATCAATTTAAGAATCAGTTAATTGGGCTGGAGAGATGGCCTAGCGGTTGAGAGCGCCGACTGCTCTTGCAGAGGACCCGGGTTCGGTCCCTGGCACCCACATGGCGGCTGAGAACCGTCTGAAACTCCAATTCCAGGAGAACTCCAGTTCCAGGGGAGTCCGACACCCTCTTCTGACCTCCACCGCATTGCACGACACGGGTGCACAAACTTTCATGCAGACAGAACATTCATACACATACGGAAATAAATAAAATTAACAACAACAACAAAAAAAGAATCAGTTAATTATCTTTTTTTAAATGTAAAACTAGAATTAATTGAGTTTGATTATGTTAAAAGTATAGATCAATTTAGAGAAAATGTTACTGTAAAGCTGTACTATTTAAAAGCATGATTTTTTTTCCCATTTGGATTTTTATTATATTTGTTGCAGTTTTTCCTCCAAAGATAAGTTATTAACTATCAAATTTACATTTTTTTCAGGATTCACATTTCTCATTACTCTAAAATATGCATACATACCCTCCACCCATATGCCAAAAATTCCAAAGTCTGAAAATAAATGGTAGGTTAATTCTAGAACCTGTTAAGGGATTCACAATATAAGAGCACAGCTGTTTTCAGATCACGAGGAATATAACATTAATGTTGCTCAGTTTGCATTACAACTGGGTACTTGGTGCTAGCCATCCACAGATGAAAGATACCATTCATTGTTTTTCTGGGACTGTGTTACTTCACTTAACATAATATCTTCTAGTTCCATCCATTTACCTGCAAATGTCATGATATCATCCTTCTTTACTGCTGCATAGAACTCCATTATGTAGATGTACCACATTTTCTCTATCCACTTGTCCATTGAGGGGCACTTGGGTTGGTTCCAGCTCTTCACTATTGTGAAGAGAGCTGCAATAAACATGGCTGTGCATGTATCTCTGTGGTAGGATGAGTCTTGTGGGTATATCCCCAGGAGTGATATGACTGAGTCAGGTGGTAAGCTCATTTTGAATCTTTTAAGGGTTCTCCGCACTGCTTTCCATAGTGGTTGTATGAGTTTACATTCCCACCAGCAGTGGATGAGTGTTCTCCTTTCCCCAGAACCTCTCCAGCATTTGGTATCATTTGTTTTCTTGATCCTAGCCAGTCTTATAAGAGTGAGATGATATCTTAAAGTGGTTTTAATTTGCATTTCCTTAATTAGTAGTGATGTTGAACACTTTTTAAGATGTTTCTCAGCCATCTCTATTTTCTCACTTGTGAAGTCTCTGTTCAAAATTTAATTTTTAATGGTATAAAATTGGCCAGGTATTGTACCTTTCTTTAATTCCAGCACTCAGGATACAAAGACAGGTGGATCTCTGCGAGTTTGAGGCTAGCTTGGTCTGCATGGGGAGTTACAGACCACAGCCAGGGCTACATAGAGAGATCTTTTCTCTCTTTCTCTCTCTCTCTCTCTCTCTCTCTCTCTCTCTCTCTCTCTCTCTTTCCATATATATATGTATATATTGTATTCATTTAGTTAATCTTTTCCTTTATTAGACTTCTACAGTTTGTTTCCATAGAAATCTTATATAATTGGGATTAAATTTATTCCTAGGTTATAGTTTGTTACTGCTAATAGTGCTCTGTTTTTTAATTAAAATTTTAGACAGAGTCTCCTTATAGTCCCAGCTGGCCTGGAACTATGTAGAACAGGCTGTCCTCGATCTCTCAAAGATCTGCCTGTCTCTGCCTCCCGAATGCTTGAGTGCTGGGATTAAAGGTGTCTACAATAACACTCAGCAGTGTTTTGGTTTGTTTATGTTTTGTATATTGTTAGTTTAAACTAGCTCTTAGTAGTTGATTCTGTTGAGTGTTTTGTTCAATGGTCGTATGTCATATGTATTGATAAGGACAGTTACATCTCTTCTCCAATCCTTTCAGCCAATAATAATTTTCTCTTTTTTTACAAAGTTATCTAGGACATTATGAACGGTCACAAAGATGGAGTTCAAATAATTTTTTTCTTAGCCAATTGGATAACCTATTAATATTTTTCTTATTTGCTGATATATGAATTTATCATTATCATTTTCCACATAAAATCCTTTAGCTGTGCTCTGCAGATTCATTCCATATGGGCAAAGCTGCCTCAGCTCACTCACATCAGCTTCTTCTGAGGAGAACGTTTGAATGAGAGGACTTTGGCCCTTGTTTCTATACGACCTTTCACAATGGTATTAGCTGGAAACAGAATGTAGTAGCAGTTGAGTTCATCTCAGGCCAGCCAAGAGGGAAAACAAAGTAGGGAAATATTTGGGCAGGACCTCAATCACTGCGGTCCAGTGTCTCTTGTCTATACTGAAGATGAGATGGTACAATTTCACAAAGAAATGAACTATTTATTTTCTTATAAACAGAAACTTAAGGAGAGGATTCAACCTGGAGGAGACTATGGTTTTGGGACCTGAAAAGAATAGGATTGGAGGATTGGTGATATTGGGAATAAAAACCAAGCTTAACAATTCCTCCTGACTTAAGAAACCTTGATTTTAGCTATTGACCCATTTCTCGCCTCTTTAAAATAAAAATTCCAGGCCGGGCGTGGTGGTGCACGCCTTTAATCCTAGCACTTGGGAGGCAGAGGCAGGCAGATCTTTGTGAGTTCAAGGCCAGCCTGGTCTACGGAGGGAGTTCTAGGAAGCTGGGGCTGCAGGGAGACCCTGTCTTGAAAAGACCACCCCCTAAAATAAAAATTCCTTGAAACATTGATCTATACATCATTTCTAGTGTTTCTCTTCTCGCAGTCAGAAAAATGGCAGTGGCTAAGTTACATTGCTTGTTTGTTTTGAGGTAAGGTCTCAGGCTGCCCTTGAATTGGAGTAACCAAAGCTAACCTTGAACTTGTGGCCCTTTTGCCTTTATCTCCCAAGTTCTGGGATTATAGATGTTTGCTACCATTCCATATTTGAATTTTTTCTTCTTCTCTGCGAGTTGGTATTTTCATCATCTTTGAATTTAGTGCTTATTCAGACATTGGGGGTTTCGCTGCTGCTGCTGCTGCTGTTGCTTTTGCAGTAACTGGAAATCAAACCCAAGGCCTTATGCATGCTAGGCAAGTGCTCTCCCACTGAGATATACCCCCAGCCCTCATATAACATTGTCCTGAATCAAGAAATTCAATCAATTATAAAAGAAGGAAAGCACAAGGTTGATTATGCCTATGAAGGTCTCCTGGCTGCACTATGAATTCTGTCTTCTAGAAGCAACCAGGTGGAAATGTGTTCTTTTTTTTTTTTTTTTTTTTTTTTTTTTTGTTTAAAAGACTCTTTTTTTTTGTTTAATATTTTTTTTTATTATTTATTTATTAGTTTTTTTTTTTTTTTTTTTTATTGTACTGTCTGCATGCAATTGCAACGTGTCGTGCAATGCCGCGGAGGTCAGAAGAGGGTCTCGGATTCCCCTGGAACTGGAGTTCTCCTGGAATTGGAGTTACAGACGGTTCTTAGCCGCCATGTGGGTGCTGGGGATCGAACCCGGGTCCTCTGCAAGAGCGTCGGTGCTCTTAACCGCTAGGCTATCTCTCCAGCCCCGGAAATGTGTTCTTAGTCTTGGTTTAGGTGCAGAGCAAGCACTTGAACCTGGAAGATGGTGCTGGGTCTTCTTATGTCACCTTAACAGTTTTATTTCTTCACTCTCTTGGACTTTTTTAAATCTAAACTTTTTAAATTTCCCCTTTTGTTGTTCTGTTTGCTTGATTTGTTTTTGAGGCGGTCTCCCTATGTAGCCTAGGCTAGCCTTGAACCCATCATTTTCCTACGTAAGCTTCTGACTACTGGAATTACAGTATGTACCACCTCACTCAGTTTGTTTAAAGTTTGGAATATCAGGCCAGGTGTAGTGGTACATGCTTTTAGTCCCAACACTTGGGAGACAGAGACAGGTGAATCTCAGTGAGTTCAAGGCTAGCCTGGTCTACATAGTGATTACAGGACAGCTGGGGCTGTGGGGAGACCCTGTCTCAAAAAGAACCCCCTTAGAAGTTCATAATATGAAAGGAAGGAATCCTATAAGAGAAGAAATATTGGATGTTATAAGTATAGACCAATATTTCAAGGATAAGAGGAGGTAAATGGGTCAATAGAGTGGGGATGTGGAGGACAATCAGGGGAGCTACAGGGGTCCCACTGAAGGGGAAGCTAAGACTACCTCCTAGCCATCTGGGGTGTATTCTACATATCGTTGAGACACAGACTTAAAAAGAAGATCCTGATATTAGTGTTCATTAGATTCTTGTTTCTCTTTACTAAGAAGGCAAGAATGAAAGATGGGGTATGCAAATAATCAGAGATTCTTAGGAGGAAAAACTATAACTTCCATATGTTTAAAGTAACTATCTTGGAGAAGAATCTCAACTGTTGTTACAAAGTAGAAAAGTTTCCCCAATGACTACTATACTCTGTTTTCTTTTTAAAATTCCCTTCCTATCAATTCAGTCATTTCCAATAACTTTTACCCAATAGAACAGTCAACTTAATTTTTGTGTGTGTGTGTGTGTGCATTTGTGTTATGTATGTGTGTATGCATATTCATGTTAGGGGGAGGCGTCGTGCATGGAGGCCAGAGGCCAACCTTGGAGCTGTTTGTTCCTCAGGAGTTGTTGTGGAGTTGTTGTGATGGTTTAAATGAGAATGTTCACCATAGGTTCCCATATCTGGACACTGTGTCCCCAGTTGGTACTGCTTTTTTTTTTTTTTTTTTGTCTTTTTGAGACAGGGTCTCTCTGTAGCCCCAGCTGTCCTGGAACTCGCTCTGTAGACCAGGCTGGCCTTGGACTCACAAAGATCCACCTGCCTCTGCCTCCCAAGTGCTAGGATTAAAGGCGTGCGCCACCACGCCCGGCGGTACTGCTGTTTTGGCAGGTCTTATATATGACCTTGCTGGAGGAAGCATGTCACTGGGAACTGGCTTAGAGAATTCTTAATCCTTGCCAGATTCCCAGTTGCTGTCTGTTTCCCATGCCTGCTTGAAGATGTCAGGACTTAGTGTTCTGCTCCTGCTACAGCCACTTCGCTTTGCCTGCCCACCATGATGGTCACTAATCCCTCTGGATCTGTAAGTGCAAATAAACTCTTCTTCCTATATGTTCCCTTGGTCATGGTGTTTTATCACAGCAACAGAAAAGTGACCAACATAGCTGTCCACCTTGATTTTTGAGACAGGGTCTCTCCATGGCCTGGAGCTCACCAGGTAGGCTAGGCTGGCTGGCCTCTGACCCTAAGAATCTGCCTGACTCTGCCTCTTCAGTGCTGGGATTACAAACACACACTACTATGCCTGACATTTTTTATGTGAATTCCAGGGGTCAAATTCAGGTTCTCACACTTACAAGCCAAGTACTTTACTGGCTGAGCTACCTCCTCAGCCCTTAAAACTAAAATTTAAGGTTTCCTCCTACACCTGCTGGCTTGGAGCAGAGAGAGGAGTCTGGCTTTCACCCCTCTGTCCTTCACACATGCCCTGTTGGAGAAGGAATATGAAAGAAGACTCGCAAGCCCAAACCTTCTTCTGGGATTGTCCACAGAGACAGTAAGTAGGTTCTTTCCCTGGCTCATTGCACATGGTCCTGTTTTGTGCTGATCCCCACAGGCTCCACGGAAGACTCACTCTTAAGCCACTCTCTCCCCTGGTGACCATCCAACTGGGAGCCTCACGTTCCAGTCCTCTTATTTGTGTGCATCATGGCCCCCCTGTGGCAGTCTCCACAAGACTGTCACACCCAATTCCACTCACTCCCTGTGGCTAATTCTTATGCTCACAGGCATTCTGAAGACCCATGTGCTGTTCTTTCCAGAAACTGGGAGCTGGATGAGGGAGCAATCTTGGCATCCTTTCTTTGTTAGCCCCACCCTGCCATCTGTGATGCTTAGCTTTGATTGCCAACTTGACATAACCTATAGTCACCTGGGAAAAGAGTCTCAATGAGGGATTGGGTTGGCCTGGGGAGGGACCATCTTAGGTACATTAATTGAAATGGGAAGGCCCAGCCTGCTGTGGGCAGCATATTCTGAACTGTATAAGAGTGGAGAAATCAGGCCAGGGATGGTGGCACATGTCTTTAATCCGGCACTCCAGAGGCAGAGGCAGATGGATCTCTGTGAGTTCAAGGTCAGCTTGGTCTACATAGTAAGTTCCAGGCCAACTGGGACTAAAGGGAGACCCTGTCTCAAAAAAAAAAAAAAAAAAAAAAAAAAAAAAAGAGAGAAATCAAGGTGAGTCCAAGGAAAGAAGAAAGGAAGGAATGAAGGAAGATGGAAGGATGGAATCATTTCTCTCTGCTCTTAATTGTGGATGTGATATGATTAGCTGTTTGAAGTTCCTGCTTTGATTTTTCTACAATGTTAGACTCTAACCTGAAATTTTAAGTAGAAATAAATCCCTTTCTCCTCTAAGTTGCTTTTTTGGTATGTATGTGATAATTTTTTACATTTTATTTATTATTTTTATTTTAGGTGTATGAGTGTATTGCCTGCATAAAGGTAAATGCGCCATGTCATGCAATGTCTGAGGAGCTTAGAAGAAGGTGTAGGATCCCCTGGAATTGGAGTTACAGACAGTTGTTAGTCAAAATGTGGGTGTTGAGAAGTGAACCCTGGCCTTCTGTAAGAGCAACCAGTGCTCTTAACCACTGAGCCACTCCCCAGTCCCTCTAATTTGCTTTCTGTCAGCATATTTTATCACAGTAATAGAAATGAAACTAAAACTCATCTTTCCACGTTTTTCTTATGATGTCAAAGCCCAAGGGCAGGTTCCTTGGTGTTTCTGACAATAAATATATTTCTCTACAGCGCCACCTTCCAGCTTTGCTCAAACTACATTAATATGTGTCTTTAAAAAACCATTCTGTCAGGAATTAGTATATTAAAGTCACTTTTTCTCTTCAGAATCAAGAAATAGTCTCCTAAGTTAACTGACACTTGTTAAGACACAATTTGTAAGGAAAATAATGGGATTTCTTGTTAAAAACAGAGATAAGTAACCAAGTCTTGGGCTAGACAGGCATGTTCCTTAACTGAAACGGGCTTTTGCCTAAGTGCAACCCTGAGTCATTCTGTAGTTTTTGACCCAAAAGCCTCTTGCTGTTTGGCTCTCAGAGGCAGGGACAACCTAACTGTCTCATCTGCACACCTCTTAGGAGCAGGCTCAATCCAAGGTACATTAGCATTTGGCTCTCTTTTATGCCAAGACTTAAGGTGCTGTGCCATGCCTGAGAAAATTATTTAACACAGTACCAAATCAGCACTTGACATGTAACAGAAGGCCTTGATTTGTCTTCCTTCCCCAGTGATTCCTCTGCAGGGGAGGTTGTTTATGTTCTGGTCACAATGATTCATTTCAAACCTGTTCTCTCTGTCTTCAATATCAAGTATTTGTAATTGGACATCTGGAACTGACTCCTTCAAAATGATCTACCACCTTCTAAATGAGATGGAATATTATCATCTTCAAAATGGAATGTTGGTTGCTATGCTGCCCATGATCTGGCCCAGTACCTCTAAATGAGGTACTTAGTTCCCTCACATGTAACTTTTTGAGGTCCTTCTCTGAGCCTCTAATGATACCTTAATATAGCTCAGGCTATCCCACTTTGAAGCATCTCATCCTGATGAATAGGAGCATGGTTGGGAATCTGTCAAACCCTTCAGCCAGTCTTCTTTGGGATTACAATAAGACTCTGGAGTATTTAAAAAAGTCAGCGAGTGTTCACTTTCTAGCTACATCTGTTCTGATCTGATGGAAATTCCTTGATAAGAGTTCTATCATTATTATTTTTTCATTCATAATTTGGAGGATTGTACATTACAAGTGGAAAAAGTGATGGTTTAGAGAGTATTGGTACAATTTGTCTCTGAAGATTTCGAAGTTGATGACTTTGAAATGATTCGGGAAAAATATTTTTGGGAGTATATAAATGATATTGATGTCATCTGTATGGTATATACAGATATATGGTATATACACATGCACACATGCATATATATATATATATATATATATATATATATATATGGAGAGAGAGAAAGAGAATGAGAGAGAATAAGCAATGTTCTAAGCACTTAACATTAGGAGGATCAATGTGAAGGAATATATAGATTTTGTGCTCCAATATTGCAGTTTCTTTGTCAGTCTAGAATTATTTCAAAATGAAAGTTGGAGCCACGGTCGGCCTTTTGCGGGGGCTCCACCACGCCTTAATCCTTGTAGCACGTGTGGAGGCCAGAGGCAGGCGGATCTTTGTGAGTTCAAGGCCAGCCTGGTCTACAGAGTGAGTTCCAGGACAGCTGGGGCTACAGGGAGACCCTGTCTCGAAAAGACCAAAAAAACCCAAAACAAACCAAAAAAAACCAAAACAAAAAAAACAAAATGAAAGTTGGAAAGTATACAAATATATGTAAATTAAGATGGTTAAAACATATCCGATACTATTTGCAGTACTTATTGCTACACTATGGGAATGTGAAACAGTTTTATGTTCCGTTTTTTATTTGTATTTCTAATGTTCAACAATGCAGTTGTATGAATTTTTCTTTGTGATGAGGACAAAAGATACTTGGAAATAGCTATTGAAGCTAGAAATTAGTGAAAAGAATAAAATAATTGATCTTACCAGTCTGAATGCTAGCCACACGGTCACTCCTGATCTTCCTGGGATTTAGATACTACATTCAGTAACATGTAGTCTAGATTTCTTATCTTGAGTGAGTAGAAGATGTTTTGTTTCATGATCAAAACAGCGGGAAAATAAAAGCTTTTTTGTAAAGTTCCTAGCATTTCCCCCAGGTCTTGAAAAGTAGTTGACATACTGACATCTTCCTGGCTCTCTTCTGGTATCACCAGATCTATTTTCTACTTTTCTCTGTTCCTTTTCTTCTGAAGCCTGACCTTCTCTTACCCTCTAGCTTCCGCTGGGTTTGGCCCACGGTGGGGAAGGAACAAAAGAACCATAGGAAACTCTGTGTAACTTTTCTTAGCTCCATCCTTGCAAGCTTGCTCCCTGTTGGCTTCAGTATCCTCCTGGAAGAGCAGCGCCCTTCTCTCATGGCCTTCTCCACTCAACTCTCTCCTTCAAGTCTAGCCATAGAAATGGAACCTCAAGCTACTAGCTACAGGACAGTGAATTATCCCCCCTTTAACCTCTGCTCAAGTCTTTGAAGACAATGCCTTTATTAAAGTCTCCTCTATTGACCCATATGTCTCTCACTGGGACCCTAAATGACATTACAGTGTCTGATGTCTTGTGGTTTTAAAGGAAAATTCAGCAAATATTCCTGACAGCTTTTGGTTGGTGTCATTTTCCTACCACGTATCCTTTTAATTCTCCCATTATGACCTGTTAAAGATCTTGCCCACAGAGATGGTCATGTGAGTTTTTAATTTGGCTTTAGTATAACATCCTATCACATCTGGTCCCATCGGTATAACTGATGGTTTCCTTCAGATTTCCTTCTACCCCAGTTGTCAGCATTCCTTTACTTGTGATGCTCAGAAGCACATTTGTGGCATGCTAAACCAGGGCTTCTTGAATTATCCTGACTTATATTGCTTTGTGGTATGGCAAGGTCTTTATCTCAGTGTCCCTTTCTTCACCAGAATTTCCTTATAAGCTCATATCAACACCATCTTCTTCTAGTGCCTATTCAGAGATACTTGCCTACATCCAAACTACAGATTCTCAATGTCCCCTTGACTTCTGAGCATCTAACTGGTGTCACATGAGTTTTCTCCTGAAGTTGGCTTTTGCCAAAAAGGCTCAGTGCCTTAACGTGCTCAACTCCCAGCATTGTCCTAACCTTACTAACAGTTTATCTACTTATAACTTTTCTACCTTAGATCTCCCTTCAGTGGGAAGCCTGAGCACAGGAAGGACTCAAGTCAGGATACAGCTGTCGTTATGACCTCGAAGTTTCATTCTCTCTGCTGGAACCTGACCATGTGTGAATCAACAATTCAAAAGTCATAAATCCCAGCTCAAAAAGTCTGGATTATAGCACCCCAAAGGCACCTATAAATAAAGCCTTTTAACTAACAGCCTAGGCAATGTTATCAGGGAAGGAAGGATGATGAGCTATAATTTAGGGGTTAGAGACACCCTAAAAACAAGAGAAATATTTCCCTTCCTTCCCCATCCACCTGTTCATTATTCATTTAGGAAGGCATGGGAGGCAGAGGGGTAATGCAGTTTGATTTTTTTTTTTTTTTTTTTTTGTCTTTTTGAGACAGAGTCTCCATGTAGCCCCAGCTGTCCTGGAACTCAACTATGTAGACAGGTTGCCCTTGAACTCACAGAGAGCCACCTGCCTCTGCCTCCCCAGTGCTGGGATTAAAAATGTGTGCCACCATACCCAGCTCAAGGTTTGATATTTATAACAGAAACTGGTACTTACAATTTCATAGAAGGTTCAGATGTTAATGTCTAGAATCAAAGCAGCCATGTTATCTGTTTGCTTTACCAGACTTACCAAATACTCTGTTCAAATTGTAAGGAAAAGTTGACTGATTATAAATTGGTGAAATGTTCTAGATATAGGATCAATAAATACTCTAGAGGGCTGGAGGGATGGCCTAGCGATTAAGAGTGCCAACTGCTCTTGCAGAGGACCCGGGTTCGATCCCCAGCACTCACATGGCAGCTGAGAACCGTCTTTAACTCCAGCTCCAGGGGAATCCAACACCCTCTTCTGACCTCTGCGGCATTGCACGACACGGGTGCACAGACCTACATGCAGACAGTACATTTGTACACATAAAAAATAAAATAAAATTTTTAAAAAGCTAAAAAATAAATAATAAATATTCTAGAGCATCAAAGGATCAAATCTCAGCCTTACTCATTTTTAATATATTAATAATTTTGAAATGGACTAATGTTTTACTCTGGCATATTGGAGACTAAAGTTTAGAGAGTCCACATGAAGATAAAGAACTGTTCAAAGTATCATGTAAACAGATTTTGATGCCACCAAAATGCCAACAGGATGCTAACGAAGATTCTATCAATTTTCTACCCAAAATATACATCCTGTCATACAAAGAGCACCTTAGTTTTGTTCGGAGAAGCAATAAACTGTTGACTATATTTAGAGTAATTAAATTATAGAAATCTTTTCTTAAAATTTCCAGGCTTTGGTCTACAGAGTGAGTTCCAGGACAGCTGGGGCTACAGGGAGACCCTGTCTCAAAAAGACAAAAAAAAAAACAAAAAAAATTTCCAGCTAACCTGTAGCTAATGATGGTTATGTGACCCTGTTCTTTCTGGATCTTAATGGTGGAAGAATATGTTCCCCACCACTTGGGGAGTCACAATAATTTTGGAAAGCCTTTGCATGGAGAGAGAGAGAGAGAGAGAGAGAGAGAGAGAGAGAGAGAGAGAGAGAGAGAGAGAAGACTCCAGCAGTTCTACCTTCCCTTTTTTCTTCCATTAAATATGAGTCAAGTGCCCAGAGCTGATCTGACTGTCTTGTGCTCATGAAAGAGCAAAGCAGATGCTGGACCTGTCAGCACAGAGCTACTGACAAATGACCTCATTTCTTCTTTCCAGGTTTCTGTTATATATGAAAAACAAATTTCTATTGGTTAAGTTACAGCAGGGCTTTCTGTTGTTGGCAGCCAAAAGCACCTAATACAGGTGCTTTAGCAAAATTAAGGATTTCAACATATGTATCTTTCCCACCAGGGGAATTCAAGCCTCTGTCCTTTTCCAAGAACTGAAATCCTAAACTGGCTATTTGATGTGTTTAAGGGATACACCTTAAATACTAATGGAATTTAGATTGC
Source organism: Rhizomys pruinosus (assembly GCA_009823505.1). NCBI lineage: Eukaryota > Metazoa > Chordata > Mammalia > Rodentia > Spalacidae > Rhizomys > Rhizomys pruinosus. Next base: position 694,323 of record VZQC01015648.1, read on the forward strand.
AGAATATATTTTTTTCCTTTAAGAAAGTTAAATAAGTGCAGTCACAAGTATGCAATGCTGGCCTGTAATAATAACCAGACTTCGGTTTTACAATGGATAACTAATAAGAATGGCATCTACCCTTTAGGACTCAAATTTGCCTGAAGTTTCAAGCTGTGGACCATGGAAAGCTTAAGATGCTGAATTCTCCTTTCCTTATATCAACCTCTCCAAGTAAAATGTGGTCTGTGGTCTATGCTGAGTACCCTGGGCAGTAGGTACACTAGGTGGTGCCTCTCAGAACAGTTAATACAGAAGCATAGCCTGGACATGTACTCTCTTGCATGGCAATCTAGAAAGAGAAGCAAAATTGTGCCCTGGGTAGCCTTGAACCTGCAAACTCAACCTACATTTCCTTGATGAACAAAACTGAGGTATCTGGAGAAGACTTTTAAGAATGTTTCCTGGGCTTCTTGGCAAGACACTTCTCAACCAATGACATTACATAGAACTCAAGTCTGTCTTCCTTGAATTAGAGGGACTTGGTCCAAATGCCATTGTTAGGCAATATTCTTAATGCCAGAGGACTGTTGGGGAGCCTGACCTGTGACACCTAGTAGATGCTGAGACCCTGTAATCCCAGACCTATCCAACCCACAGGGGATACTAAGGAGGTAACTCAGAAATGGCCCTTAGGAATATTACTATGTCCTTGCCAACGACCCAAAGTACCCAAAGCTCATTAAGTTAACTGTTGTCTAGGGAAAGTGGTTTTTTTTTTTTTTTATCTATCTTGACACCTAGGATGGTGGGATTATTTTCTAAGACTTTAGAACAGAAACTACTTGTATGTCACAGGAAATATTCCAGCATGGGCCAGGCTATGGCAACACCAACAGAGGCCTCCACTTGGCCAGGGTCCCTGGGAAAAGGCAAGTTGGCTTGTCCCAAGGATGGTAATGTCACCAAAATGAAGTAGAGGAATTGTTCCATATCAGTCAGTGCAGTTATAAAGGTGATTAAAGCACCTCCATTCAACCTTAAAAATGGTGATAGGAAAATAATCCCTGGGACATCAGCAATCTAAGAAGAAAGTACTGAATACTGTGATTTAGAAGTCAGAACTGCTGGGTGTGGTGGTGCACGCCTTTAATCCTAGCACTTGGGAGGCAGAGGCAGGCAGATCTTTGCGAGTTCAAGGCCAGCCTGGTCTATAGAGTGAGTTCCAGGACAGCTGGGGCTACAAGGAGACCCTGTCTCGAAAAGACCAAAAAAAAAAAGAAGTCATAACTAAGCACCTCAAAACTTAGTGGGTGTTTTTTCTTTCATTGTCAAATCTAGAAATCCTGTGGGTAAGATGAATATCCCATCATGCATTTTAGACTAGTATCTGAGTAACTAATGTGCAGAACAGATTTAATAGGGAAGAAATCTGAACCTTCCTCCAAAAAAAAAAAAAAAAAAAAAAAGATAGTAAGTCATTGGGGCAAATGAAATGGCTTCTTGTCTTGACAAAACACAATTCTTTGCTCAAATAAATAGTAAAACATGGGGCTGGAGAGATGGCTCAGTGATTAAGAGCACTGACTGCTCTTGCAGAGGACCCAGGTTCAATTCTCAGCACCCACATGGTGGCTAAGAACTATCTTTAAGCAGGGCATGGTTGCACACTCCTTTAATCCTAGCACTCTGGAGGCAAAGGCAGGCAGATCTCTATGAGTTCAAGGCCACCTGGTCTACAGAGTGAGTTCCAGACCAGCTGGGGCTACAGGGAGACCCTGTCTCAAAAAAAAAAAGCATATAGTAAAACATTACCTTTTGGCTTTGGCATAATGCATGTCTTCTGTATAACCTAATAAGACTTTTTCCATGTGTGTGGCATATATTTTTTTCAGATTGTGTGTGCACATGTGTGTACAAGCATGTGGGGGCCCAAAGGTGGTGTCAGGAGGCTTCCTTATTTGCTCTCAAGCTTACGTGAGGAGGCAGAGTCTCTCCATTGATTCCAGAGTTCACCAACAAGGCAAGTCTAGCTAACCAGCTTCTCTAGGGATCCCATCCTCACCTTTCTAGCACTGGAATTATATGTGAGCTGCCCAGCCTCCTTATGTGACATTTTGTAAATAAATGCAATATATAGTCACAATTACAGAACAATACATATAATATCTGAATCACTTCATGTTATTGGAGAAAAGCAAAACTAAGAAGTCTAGGGTTGGGGATACAACTCAGTAGATACAGTGCTTTCTTATTACACACAAATCCCTACAGTCCTGTTCCTAGCACAGCATAAAACCAGGTATGTGCCTGGAATCCCAGCACTTGGAGGTGGGAGTAGGAGTTTGAAGACATTTTCAGTTATATAGTGAGTTTGAGGCCAGTCTGGGCTATACGAGACCCTATTTTTAAAAAATGCATTTCAGGGGCTGGAGAGATAGCCTAGCAGTTAAGAGCACCAACTGCTCTTGCAGAAAACTCGGGTTCGATCTCCAGCACCCAGATGGCGGCTAAGAACTGTTTGTAACTCCAATTCCAGGAGAACTCCAGTTCCAGGGGAATCCGAGACCCTCTTCTGAACTCCAGGCATTGCACGACATGGGTGCACAAACCTACATGCAGACAGTACATTCATACACATAGAAAAATAAATAAAATTTAAAAAATTCATTAAAAATGCATTTCAAAACTGAGAAGTATACCATTAAAGTGGAGACTGCCTCTCTCTTTGAAATTACTGGTATAAAGGAAGCATCACACTGTCAAAAGTACAGATCTCTCAAAGAAGAAACAATGAGTAATAGAAATATTGACAAGAATCACTAAAGAAACTGCTCCTTGTTAGGTCTGAACCCTTTTAAGCATATATTACACCATATCAATGTCATCTTTCAACACAGTGTGATAGTTACAAATTGTATGCTCCAGTTATAAGATGTGATTAGTAATTTACTTCAAGAATATCAGCAGGCTGATTGTGGATATTTCTTCATAATTTTACACCCTGTCCTGGCCTGCTATCGCTCCTATCATTTCTAAGGATGAGCTTGAACTCCTGGTCCATTTCATTTGTGTCAGTAATTTAGTTTTCACTCTTCTTCTCCAACCTTAATGTTCTGATCCCCTTGGTGCCCACCTTAAATTTCAGGCTTGGTCCCTGTGAACTCCCAGCTCTGAGTCCCTTGCTCTCTCCCTCGTTCTTGGTTGAACTGAAATATTAGTTAACTCAACCTGTCTGATTTCGTCTTATTGCATATAATGCTGACTGAGGCTGGTATGCCCATATGGATACACACACACACACACACACACACACACACACACACACACACAATCACTTTAAATTCACAATCTTCAAATGAGTTCTTTTTTTTTATTTCTGTATGTGTATGAATGTACTGTCTGCATGTAGGTCTGTGCACCCATGTTATGCAATGCCACGGAGGTCAGAAGAGGGTGTCGGATTCCCCTGGAACTGGAGTTCTCCTGGAATTGGAGTTTCAGACGGTTCTCAGCTGCCATGTGGGTGCTGGGGATCGAACCCAGGTCCTCTGTAAGAGTGGTCGGCACTCTTAACCCCTAGGCCATCTCTCCAGCCCCCTCAAATGAGTTCTTAATGCTGCCTGGCAATCACACAAGTTGTAGTTAATTTCTCTTGTGGCCTCCACAGTGACTGTTTCACATCTTTCCTTTCTCTCTTTGAATCCACACACTTGTTCTTCTCAAGCTTGATTGGTGACCTTACTTTCAATCTTCCTGACAAATTTTGAGCAATCAATTAAGACTTTCTACAGATCCCACAACTGTTTCATCCATCTACCACACATACTATGCCTTTCCAACTACCTCCCAATGCAATATCCATGCAGCTGGCTACAATCACTCATTCCACTCCTTCCACTAGATCTCTGTCCTGCTTCTGCACAGATCTTACTTGGGCAACTCTTTTCCCTCTCTATTTTTCATTAACAGCTTTTTCCTCCTTCTTGGATCATTTTCATTAACGTATAACCAGGCTGGTTCTTTTCCCACATAAAAAAATATGTTGCTTCCCTTGACTGTTTTTTTCCAGCTAATTTCCATTTCATTTATTTGCCAAAAAAAAAAAAAAAAGCTTCAAAACAAGGCCTCATTCTTAGGGTCTCCAGTTCCTGTCTCCCACTTCTTTCTTAAGTCCACTGTGCTCAGGCATCTGCTCCTACCATTCCCCACAATTGCTCTTATGGAGGTCTCCAGTAACTGCCTGCTGGCCAGAGTGCTGCTCAGCTCTCCATCCCCGGCCTGCTTGGCTGAGCACCCTTCTTTGTGAGGCTCTCGGCTTTCTTCCTACCTCACTGGTCACTCTCGACCTGCTTTGCTAGCTTCTGGCAGCACCCACTTCTTTGTGAGTAAGTGCTCTAGGGATCAGCCTTAGCCTTTTCCCTTTAACTCTGCAGTTAGTCTTGGTGAGCTGATTCAGAATTACAGGTTTAAATACCTACATATGTTGTTAGCTCCCTTAAAAAAATCTAGGCTAGACTTTCTCCCCAGTTCTAGACTTGTTTTGCTGCCTAGTCAGATCTTCTACTAGGCTGTCCAATATATAACTTGAATGCAATATGCTTCTTCTTCCCTGACAAATCTGCCCCACTTCTAGTCGTCCTCATCTCAGCTAATGGCAACTCTATTTAGCTGCTCCAGCCAAAGACCTTTCAGGCACCCCAACTCTTCTCTTTCTCTCTGTCCCAATAGTAAACCCTTTAGAGAACTCTGTCAGGTTTCCTTTAAAATGTATCTACATCTGACTACTTCTCCTTCCTTACCCCCTCGACCATCAGTTCGGTCCAGGCCACCACCATCTCCTGTCTAGATTAATTATATTGTCCTCAAACATATCTGACAAAAGATCATTTGAAACACACAGTGCATTATACATTAACACCCTCAAGGGCTGTCTACTTAACATCCTCAAGGGCTCTCTACTCTACTCTGAGGAAGAATGCAGAAGTCACTGCAGTGGTCTGTAAGTTACATGGTCTGGCTGCCCTCTCTCTTTTTGCCCATCAGTTAGCTCCAGCCATGCTGCTCTACTTACTTTGCATTGACCTCATCATCTAGCTGTGTCCTCTTCCTGGAAGAATTTTTCCAGATAACTGCCGGGTGACCTCCTCATCTCCTTTAATTCTTTGTACAGATCTTATATGCACAATGAAGCCCTGAAACTAATCCTTACTCCCAACCACTACTCTTGTGTCCATGTAGCACCTCTGCTCTTTCTTAATTCCATTTCTTCTATTGCCTAACAAACTACATAATTTATTTATTGTTTATTTTCTTTTTGGTCTTTTTGAGATAGGGTCTCCCTAGCCCCAGCTGTCCTGGAATTCACTCTGTAGACCAGGCTGGCCTTGAACTCACAAAGATCCACCTGCCTCTGCCTCTCAAGAGTTCTAGGATTAAAAGCGTGTGCCACCATTCCCGGCTTATGTTTATTTTCTTTATCTCTTTGACTGGAATAGGAAATCATGAGAACAGAGAGCCTTTGTTTTGTTCACTTGCATTTCCCAATGTGCCTATGACAGTGCCTGACGCATTGTAAGTGTTTGATGAATCTTGATTGAATTGAATGCCCAGGAAAGTCTGGCTTTTAAAGATCAAAGCTATGACTACATAGGAGTCCAGAAGGAAATCCTCTTGCACCACCTTTGTGGTGGTGAGCTCCTTTGTGCACTCCAGTCTAGTCCATTGCTGACCCCTGCTGGAACTCACTGACCAGTTCCTGTCCCTCCTATGATGGGATGAGAGGCCTCAGAACTCCCCGGGGACCAGTAAGGTGACAAGATGCTACCGACATTGTCTCTGCTGTCTACCATGCTGTCACCTACACAAAGCAGTAGCAATGCAATTCTTCCTTTCTCTTGGGCTTTTCCTCTCAAGGATCCACAGAAGAGAGTAAAGCTTCCTTTCCTTTTCCCTTATTTATGTTTGATACATGGACTTAATCAGAGGTGGGGAAACAAAATTAAAAAAAAAACTATTTTGGGTTCTACCTTTATAACTAAGAACTTAGTCTTTAACCAGACCAAAATTTAGCATAAAGGGAAAAAATCAGTTTTGAAAAATATTATTATACTTTTCTTCGATTCTAAGAATGTGACTATTCTTTTCAACTGGAAGAATATTTTTGCTCCAGAGAGCATCCAGTTTGCTAAGGTGGGAACATAAAAGTAACTGACTCTAGTTCATGGTTTATACTTGATCTACAACTAAATAGAAGTCCTGACATTTTTCTTGGGAAAGAAAGCAAAGCAGCGAATCCCCAATCTGGTACATATTAAAAGCGGAGTATGTAGCTTGCTTATTAAGCTTTAGTGTTGCCACTGCTTGAAGGCGAAAGTCAAGTTCTGTGCAGTTAGAAGAACTAAGAGTTGGAGGAAGGTTAGAAAGGTTGGTGCTGAATTGAGTGTTTCGGTCCCTGAGAAGGAACCCATCAATCCCCCCATTCCTTACAGAATGGGGAAAATGGCCACAGCATCAGGGACCTTGTAGATGCTGAGGTAGAATCTGGACTGTTTGAGTTAGTCCTTCCCTTTCACTCAATGCTGAGCATATCAGGGCAACATAGTGCCAGTTAAGAATCAGAGGTAGCAGGCATATATGCATATTTTGGAGTGATACAAATTGGAAGGAACAACAATAACAACAACAGACTGGGTCAAAGAACTGACTGAAATGGTGAACTTCTGCTTAAAACAGTAAACTTCTGCATTGAAAATTTTAAAAGAGACTGAGAAAAAGATGAAAAACATATTTGGTAGAATGCATGAGCTCTGGTGGGGTGGGGGCAAGGAACGGGGAATGGGCATAGACTTGATTGTAAATTTTGTATGAAATGACAAAGCTTCAATAAAAATTGGCTTTGGAAAAAAAAAAAGAATCAGAGGTAGAGGCAGGCAGATCTCTGTGAGTTCAAGGCCAGCCTGGTCTACAGAGTGAGTGAGTTCCAGGACAGCTGGGGCTATAGGGAGACCCTGTCTCAAAAAGACAAAAAAAATATATATATATATTTGTATGGGTATGTCTTTTTTCAATTTGGGGACATTTTCTTCTATAATTCTGTTGAAGATCTGGTCAATACCTTTGTNTAGGCAGATGTACCTGTTTGTACCCAGTTCCCTGAGGCTTTGCTGTAGAACGTAGGAGAATCAGATTTTTTTTTTTCTCTCACCTTGGAAAGAGTGTGCAGTAGTACTGAAAGAGCCTCAGGTCCAGAAGAGGTCTAGACTGCAGATGATACAGTCAGATCCAGTGGAAACATCACAATAGCAGGTGTATTGAGACCTCAGACTCCAGCGTGAGTGCCAGAAGGAAAGACATTGAAAACAAAACAAGAAAACCAGACCAGACCTAGTACAACTCTTTGGGCACAATCACAATATGCCCAGAGACTCCCAGAGAGGCCACACAGAATGGAAAATGAGTGAAGACCCATAGAACAGCATTGCACGCTGACAGGGCTTTCTGTTACTATTCTGAGGTTATGCAAACTCCCCTTGATAAGAGGGAGGGGCTCATCCCTCAGGACTCAGCTTTGCAAGAGAGTTTGCATTTTGAATTAACTCAATATTTATCTTAAAAACAACAAATTAGATTGAGTGGGAATGTTTTAAAGTGAAAATGACAAATTGAAATATAACTAGGTTACCTTAATTGAGGAATCCTAATTTCCTCTCTCATTCACAGGGGTGGGAGCTTGTTAATGAGATGCAAGTAGCTAAAGACAATAAAGAGCACAACATTTTCCCTTCCAATTGATTGGCAAACGTTTGTACATTTAGACCGCTTTGTTTGTCTTCCCCTTTAAAGAACTAGAATATTCTGAAAGAACCACTGATGTTGAGGGTCAAACTCTGAATCAGCGATATGTATCATGAACAAAGGAGAGGGGGATAATTATTGGGCAGAAGGGGGAGGGGATTTTCTTAAAGGAATCTACACTGGGTTCAGTTCCTGCACAATTTAACCTGCCTTGACCTCTCTACTTGTGTACCTACAGTGGAAGACAGACTGAACTTCCTGCCCCGTCCTAGAATGAGCAGCAAAGCTCCTGAGCTGAAATCCTTCAGTTAGGACCAAAAAGTCCTGGATTGCTCCGAATTCTTAGTGTACTGTTTTTTCTCCATAGAAAATAAATCTATATTTGCATCACTAATGCTTTGCACTTTGAATTCGGACTTGATATTTATCATGTCACACTTACTTGCTTTTCTTTTTTTCTTTTAAAAAATTATTTATTTATTTATTTATTTTTATTTATTCTTTTTGTCTTTTTGAGATAGGGTCTTCCAGTAGCCCCAGCTGACCTAGAACTCACTATGTAGACCAGGCTAGCCTCAATCTCATAGAGATCCACTTGCCTCTGCCTCCTGAGGGCTGGGATTAAAGGAGTGTGCCACCTGGCCAGCTTTATTTATCTATTTTTATTTTATGTGTATGAGTGTATTGCCTGCTTGTTTGTAATGCACCTGTGTCATGCAGTGTCTATGGAGCTCAGAAGAGGGTGTTGGATCCCCTGGAGGGGGAGTTATGGATGGTTAGTGCCCATGTGGGTACTGGGAACCAAACCCAGGTCCTTTGCAAGGGCAGTCAGTGCTCTTTACCACTGATCTATCTCTCTAGCTCTTCCTTGCTTTCATTAAGATTTTTACCCAGTACATATTTTCCTTCCCTAACATTTGCTTTTAATTTATTCTGAACAGAGTCTCACTAAACTGGCCTAAACTCTGAATTTTGCTGTTTCAGTCTCCTGAATGGGAGGTATGCACCATGGTGCCTGGATGCTCTGGGCTTTAAAATAATATTTTTCTCTCCTTTAAAATATTTTTAGGGTCTGGAGAGATGGCTCAGCGGTTAAGAGCACTGAATGCTCTTGCAGAGGACCTGGGTTAGAGTCCCAGCACCCACATGGCAGCTATCAACTGTCTGTAACTTCCTCTGACCTCTGAGGGCATTGCACAACAGGGGTGCACATACCTACATGCAGGGAATATACTCATATACCTAAAATAAAAATAATAAATAAAATATGGGAAAAATAAATAATTAAAATATTTTTAAAAGTTGGGCTGGGGATATCGCTCAGCTGTTAAGAGCAGTGACTGCTCTTCCACAGGGCCCACGTCACATGGGAGCTGACAAGATTAAAAGCCTCCTGTTGCTTAGTCCTGTACTTTACTTTTTTTTAAAGTTGACTATCATTATCCTTCGACCACTGTGTGTGTGTGTGTGTGTGTGTGTGTCTGTGTGTGTGTGTCTGTGTGTGTGTGTGTATGTCTCTGTGTGTCATTATCTCTTGATAGTTTGGTCCTTTATTATATTCTGGACACTAACCCTCTGACAATTTTTTTTTTTCAGAATGTTCTTTGATGTTTAATCTTGTTTAACTTTTTTTTTTCCTGCTTAACTTTTTAAATGTAAAACATTTTTTTTTAAATCGTCTTTTATTTCTTGAAATTTTCATTTTTAAAATTATTTGCCTAGAATTCATGAGGATCTGGGTTTGAATTGTAACACCACAACTAATAAGTATATAAAAATAAAATTGTAAAAAAAAATAAGGGGCTGGAGAGATGGCTCAGTGGTTAAGAGCACCGACTGCTCTTGCAGAAGACCCAGGTTCGATTCCCAGCACCCACATGGCAGCTAAGAACCGTCTTTAACTCCAGTTCAAGGGGAATCCGATGCCCTCTTCTGCTCCGTGGCATTGCATGACATGGGTGCACCAACCTACATGCAGACAGTACACTCATACACGTAAAAAATAATAAATAAATAAATAAATAAATAAATAAGTAAATAAATAAAATAAAGCCGGGTGTGGTACCACATGTCTTTAATCCTAGCACTTGGGAGGCAGAGGCAGGTGGATCTTTGTGAGTGCAAGGCCAGCCTGGTCTACAGAGTGAATTCCAGGACAGCTGGGGCTACAGGAAGCAACTGTCTTGAAAAGACCAAAATAAATAAATAAATAAATAAACAAACAAATAAGTAATAAAAATAACAAAATAAAATTGTATCATAACTGAGCAACTTTGCTTAATGACAAAAGGGAAATTTACCTCTGTAAATTTAACTTACCTAACCTTGAATAATATGTTCTATAACTTAAAAATGTTTAGGTATTTACCATCTAGAATTTATCCTTTTGATAACTGTGAGATACAAATGCTATATTTACTTTTACTTCTTTATAAATAACCAATTATTTCTTCAGAATTTATCAGTTTGTCTATCTGTTTTGTACTTAGATGAAGTGTCTCTGTTCCTACCTACCAGGTCCTATGTTCTCAGGTCTAGCTCTGAGGTCTTTATTCAACTCTCCGTAGCCATGTGTCTATTGCTACATTATAATACAATGGTTTAATCACTAAGCGGTATAACATTTTGACATCTACGAAAACAATTTATCTTCCTTTCCCTTAAAAGGAAAACTTTTTTAAATTTTTTTAAAATTTTTATTTATTTCTGTATGTGTATGAATGTACTGTCTGCATGTGGGTTTGTGCAACCGTGTCGTGCAATGCCGCGGAGGTCAGAAGAGGGTTTCAGATTCCCCTGGAACTGGAGTTCTCCTGGAATTGGAGTTTCAGACGGTTCTCGGCCGCCATGTGGGTGCTGGGGATTGAACCCGGGTCCTCTGCAAGAGCAGTCAGTGCTCTTAACCGCTAGGCCATCTCTCCAGCCCCTGCATCTTTTTTTTAAATTTTATTTATTTTTTATGTGTATGAATGTACTGTCTGCATGTAGGTTTGTGCACCCGTGTCGTGCAACACGGAGGTCAGAAGAGGGTTTCGGATTCCCCTGGAACTGGAGTTCTCCTGGAATTGGAGCTTCAGACGGTTCTCGGCCGCCATGTGAGTGCTGGGGATCGAACCCGGGTCCTCTGTAAGAGCAGTCGGTGCTCTTAACCGCTAGGCCATCTCTCCAGCCCCTGAAATAATTTTTTTGGAGACAAAGTCTCCCTGTAGTCCCAGCAGGCCTGGAACTTACCATGTAGACCAGGCTGGCCTTGATCTCACAGAGATTCCCCTGCCTCTGCCTCTAGGATTAAAGGGATGCACCACCATGCCTGCATGGAAATAATTCTTTTAAAGAGAGCTGAGGGAGAGTGCTTGCCTATCATTATGAAGTCCTGTCTTCTCTAGTAACACGAAAGAAAGAAAGAAAGAAAGAAAGAAAGAAAGGAAGGAAGGAAGGAAGGAAGGAAGGAAGGAAGGAAGGAAGGAAGGAAGGAAGGAAGGAAGGGAGGGAGGAAAATAGGATCCGAAAGAAAGGGATAGAGACAGGAGGCAAGGAAGGAAGGGAGGAAGAGAGGGGAGGAGGTAGGGAGAAATGAAAGAGGGAAGGAGGGAAGGAGGGAGGGAGGAAGAGAGGGGAGGAAGCAGGGAGAAAGGAAAGAAGGAAGGAAGGAGGGAGGAATGGAGGGAGGGAAGAAGAAAGGAAGGAAAGAAAGAAAAGGAAGGGAGGGAGGGAGGAAAGGAGGAAGGAAGGAAGAAATTTCAGTGGAGAATCATTTTAGGGCCCTTGTTTGAAACTGCACTAACAATTTAAATTCATTTAAAGGAAGGCCTAGCACCTTTTACAGTATTACTAAATCTCATAAGCCACAGATACTATTTTTGTAGTCTTCTCCACAAAGGTTATCTACGAAGCTTATATTCTACATACAATCTCCTGTGATATTTTCTAATTGATGATGCTAGAATATAGAAAAGTAATTGGTTTTCTTTTTTATCCAATTAAGGTAATAAATTACATTGACATATCACTGTTTCTGAATTGATCTTACATTGCTGACATATACACCACACAATGTGATATTTTTTCATTTGCTGCTGAATTAGAATTTCTAACATTTTGCTTGGGATTATTGTGCTGTATTTATAGATTAATTGGGTACATTTTTTCTTATCTTTTAACTTGTTTTGATAACAAGGTTAAGTACACAAAATAGTTTTCTATTGTTGTCTGTGCTTCTTAGACCATTTTTAAATTTTGTAGTTTTCTTATAAAATTATGAACTATTTTCAAGTCTACTGATAAAAAACCATTTGTTTTATTCTCTTATAACTAAACATTCTGCCTATGTGTTACATGATTTTGTCTTTGTAACTGTTCTTTGTACTACCTCTCTTATTTTTAATTCATCTTTGGCTTTAAACAAAGCTATTTTACTTGGTTTTTAAAGGTTTTGCTCAATACTAATTTGGCTTTCTTTTTTTTTTTTTTTTGGTATTTTTGAGACAGGGTCTCCCTTTAGTCCCAGCTGGCCTGGAGTTCGCTCTGTAGACCAGGCTGAACTTGAACTCACAGAGATCCACCTGCCTCTGCCTCCACACTGGTGCTGGGATTAAAGGTGTGCGCTACCACACAGGCTTAAGGATGGTTCTCAGCCGCCATGTGGGTGCTGGGACTCGAACCTGGGTCCTCTGCAAGAGCAGTCGGTGCCCCTAACTGCCGAGCTATCTCTCCAGCCCCACTAATTCAGTTTTCTGTCTCACTAATTTCTGTTTGTTTATTTGTTTGTTTGTTTAAAAGATTATTATCCTGCCTGGTGTACTAGCACAGGCCTTTAATCCCAGCAATTGGGAGGCAGAGGCAAATGGATCTCTGTGAGTTCAAGGCCAGCCTGGTATACATATTGACCTCTAAGACAGCTGGAGCTACAGGGAGACCCTGTCTCAAAAGACCAAAAAAAAAATCATCCCACTAAAATTTTTTTAAGATTTTTTTTCTGGTAATCACTTCCTGCCTCTATCATATATTAAATAAATCTTAAACCATACATAAGTGTGTATCAATTTAGGTAATGCACTCTTTTGGAAGCCACAACCATTGTGGCTTCTAAGGGTGTGATATCTAAGGGTCTCTCCCCTCTTTAAGAATCTTTTTTCTGGGGCTGGAGAGATGGCTCAGCAGTTAAGAGCACCGACTGCTCTTGCAGAGGACCTGGGTTCAATTCCCAGCACCCACATGGTGGCTAAGAACCGTCTTTAACTCCAGTTCCAGAGGAATCTGATACCCTCTTGTGACCTCCACAGCACTGCATGACATGGATGCACCAACCTACATGCAGACAGTACATTCATACACATAAAAATAATAAATAAATAAATAAATTAAAAAAAAAGAATATTTTTCCCCTAAGCTGGGGCCAATATCTTTCCACCTGACATGTAGGGCCATCGCATGTCTCTCTCTACTTTCTTTACATTTGATTGCTTTCTTTTTCTTCTGTAGTCAAAACCTTAGTTCATTTACTCTCAACCTTTCTTTACAAAGTAGATATATTAAATATTTTTAAATTTATTACCTGCCTGACTTTGGAGACTTTATACCTTACCATATAGCCAATAAGACTTCTTGCAGTCTTTCAATATGTAAGTCTGATATTTACAGTAGGTTTTTAGTATATACTCTTTACCAGTTTCAGAAACATCTTATTTTACAGTTTACTAAGGTGCTTGTAAAGTAAATCACAAATTGGGGACTCCTTTCCACACATACTTATTTGGGAGCCTATGAAGATGGCTACAAGTGTTTTTTCTTTCCTTATTTCAAATAATTTGATGAATTATTGGCATGTATCTTCTATATTTTGCCTTCCTATAAAGATCTAATCCTGCCATTCTCTAAGACAAATTTTCGCACTTAAAGACAAGCGCAGTATCTAGAACCTAAACCAAGCATGTCAGAAGAATGATCTGCACCTGCTGTAGCCATCTAATATACCTACATCAGGACTAGAAGCTGTGATTTTCCATTATTTTCTCTGCAAATTTAGAGAGGTCCTTCTTGATACTTTCTGAAATTTGACATCTTTGGCAATGATAGACATCTCTCTGAAAACTTGCTCCTACTCTTTTGTTGGGTCTCTTTCCAGTGCCTGCTGTAACTTGGCAATGACTACAAAGCCACATTTATTTTATTTATTTATTTGTATTTTTTGTTGTTGTTTGCAAGAAACCCATCTCATTTAAATTTTTTTTAATTTTATTTATTCTTTATGTGTATGAATGTACTGTCTGCATGCAGGTCTGTGCACCCATGTTGTTGAGTGCATTGTGGAAGTCAGAAGAGGGCGTTGGATTCCCCTGGAACTGGAGTTAAAGACGGCTCTCAGTTGCCATGTGGGTGCTGGGGATTGAACCTGGGTCCTCTGCAAGAGTAGTCAGTGCTCTTAACTACTAGGCCATCTGTCCAGCCCTATTTTTTGGCATTTTTGAGACAGGGTCTCCCTGTAGCCCCAGCTGGCCTGGAACTCGCTCTGTGGACCAGGCTGGCCTTGAACTCACAGAGATCCTCCTGCCTCTGCCTCCCAAGTGCTAGGATTAAAGGCGTGTGCCACCACGGCTGGCTTCCACCTTCTTTTATAAGCCTGTCTTAACGCTCCATTAGCGCCTGGTCTTATTTTTCCCTTTACATTAATACTATTGTCTAAAACACAATCTTTGTTCTGAATAATCTTTCTTCTCTAGCTTAATCAGCCTCCCTTGCTTTTCACTATACACTACTTCTCTTTTGACTTCAATATCTAAATACACATTTGTTTCTTGGTGACAAAAGAATCTAGACATAATGTTTAAAAAATATTTCTGCCTGTGGGGTTATAATGGCATTGTTTCTCAAGGCCTTAAGTCCCTGTATAACATGCAGTCCATCCCTCTTTATATAGTTGTGATAAAAATCCACCATTAATTTATGCTTGAACACAGAATTTCAGCTGAATGTGTCTCTGAAATTTTACTTTAAAAGCTCGCACAGTCAAAAAACCTAGCATGGGGCTGGAGAGATGGCCTAGTGGTTAAGAGCGCCGACCGCTCTTACAGAGGACCCGGGTTCGATCCCCAGCACCTACATGGCAGCCGAGAACCATCTGAAACTCCAATTCCAGGAGAACTCCAGTTGCAGGGGAATCTCACACCTTCTTCTGACCTCCATGGCATTGTACAACACGGGTGCACAAACCTGCATGCAGACAGTACATTCATACACATACAGAAATAAATAAAAATTAAAAAAAACTAGCACCAATTAGGAACAAAATATAGAAGATGCATCTACTCCCTGTGAAGTAAAGAACTTGGTCCCTCTCATCAATCCCTCTTGGACACTAGGAAAGGCTGCAACTCAAATCAAGATAAGGGGGAATCAATTTTGGAAAAATGACCTAATGCAATGTGATCATCTCCACCACAATTTAAGATCCAGAATCTCCTAAGCCTGTGTTCTAAACTATACATAGAATTTACACTACCACATCATAGAATCTCCTAAGCCTGTGTTCTAAACTATACATGGAATTTACACTACCACACCATAAACTATACATGGAATTTACACTACCACACCATAAACTTGGCACTTGCCATTATGGTTAGGAGTAAAGGCAGGAAAAAAAAATCCATTCAGTTGTATAATGCTTTTCCTTTCTGCACCAAGCCTGTCTCAACCATCTGTGTGGGGGTCAAGATCAGTCACCCTGTCTTATATAACCCACAAAAAATGCTCATCTCCAATGCCTCACAAAAGTAATAATTTGAAAGTAAACACTAGTTACTGTTTTGAGTTGAAGAAATAAAAGAACTGACTTTAGATCACTAAAGCATTAAAATGGTGGCCTTGGAGACCAGGCATACAATTGCTACACATCCAACTTTGTCCCTTCATTCCAGTAAGAATGCTTAATTTTCAAGATTTAACATCAAATGTACATTTGAATGTCTTAGGGATTAATAGAGAAAATTAATTATGTATATTTCCCCTCCAATGTCTCAACCAAAAAAATAATAGATACAGAAATCACATTAATGAATATCAAATCATTAAGTACTTTGCTAATAAAGCAATATAATGATAAAAATTAGGCTTTCCAATAATCTGTCTCCCCAGCCTCTCTCAATTCTTGGTCTTAAGATGACCGACCCAAAGGAAAATATATAGAGAAAACACTTACCTGGACAGCAGCAAGGGGCATCATGTCCCCAAAGCAGGAAAGATAGAGGTGCTCTTCGGACCTGCCTCTGGAAGGTAGCTCTACTTTCAGCAGCCATGCTGGCCATATGAAGGCAGGGTCTGGGCTGAGGGTATACACACCAAAGCCAGGGAGGAAGAGATAAAGGAATGCAAAATGTGTGTGTACAATAACCATACTCCCTTTGTCTTTTTCCTTAGGGGAGAAGTGAGAGGTAGAGACAAGGCAAAGAGTGATATCCAACATGTTGAAGAAAAATGGAAAAATAGGGACAAATAACAGATCACTATCCCCATAGGTGGGGCCAAGACCTGTACTCTTCACATCCTTCAAGCAGGATAAGGAATACCTTTTCCTCCTCCTATCAACATCTGACTTGGAATTGATTCTAAGCTTTCAACACATACATAGTTCAAGAAAGATTTTTTTTTTTGTCTTTTTGAGACAGGGTCTCCCTACAGCCCCAGCTGTCCTGGAACTCACATTGTAGACCAAAATGGCCTTGAAATCACAAAGATCCATCTGCTTCTGCCTCCTGGATGCTAGGATCAAAGGCGTGTGCCACCACACCCAGCTTAGACTGTTCTTAGCTGCCATGTGGGTGCTGGGAATCGAACCCAGGTCCTCTGCAAGAGCAGTTGGCACTCTTAACCACTGGGCCATCTCTCCAGCCCAAGAAAGCTTTTATTTGGTTAGGAGTTCATCTCTATATCAGATCTGAGGCTGAAAGGTAAGGACCCAGAGGTTTAGTCTGAACTCAACCAACCCCTAGATCTGTTCTATCACTGAGCCCTCTGATTAACAAAAAGAAGGAAAAGAAAAACCAAGTGACTCAGGAAGCTCTTCCAGGGAATTTCACTAAAAACTATTCACTCAAAAGTGTCTGGCTGCTGGAGTGAAAAAGCAATAACACTCATCAAGAAAAAAAAATCTTTAAAAATTCTTACCTCCTATGGCTGTGGAAAGATATTGTAGTAGTTTTGACACTATTGTTATTATCTTTAAAATCATTTACCCAATAAAATGATACAACTGGAAAAAAATTCTCACCTCCTTCATCTGCCTACTATGCAGTCCCAGTTTATCTCCCTCCCACCTCCACTCCAAGACCTGAGAGGAGTCAGTGAAAGACTTACTACCTGTAGGTTGTCAGAGGGCAGTCCCCAAGGTAGAGCCCAACTAACGACATTCTTTGAAATCTTGAAAATTAAGTTATTAATCAACAAGTTGTCAGAAAAATCCAAGTATTTAAAGAACTCAATACTAAAATAGTTAATCGGAGTTCTTTTTCTGTTAGCTTCTGTAGTTTATTTACTCAATAATACTACTGAAAGGGGCAAAGAGAAAACCTCAGGTTCCAATGGGCCCCATGGGGGGCCTCACATGAGGAAGCAGACAAGCGAACGGTAGCCTCTTCCTAATTAAAAAAAAAATCACCTCCGGGGCTGGAGAGATGGCCTAGCGGTTAAGAGCGCCAACCGCTCTTACAGAGGACCCGGGTTCGATCCCCAGCACCCACAGGGCGGCCGAGAACCGTCTGAAACTCCAATTCCAGGAGAACTCCAGTTCCAGGGGAATCCGAGACCCTCTTCTGACCTCCGCGGCACTGCACGACATGGGTGCACAAACTTGCATGCAGACAGCACATTCATACACATACAGAAATAAATAAAATTAAAAAAAAATCACCTCCAAAATTGGGGTTTCCTTTTCCCATGTTAATTCAAGAGCAGCCCTATGGGTTGTGCATAGTCTTCACCAGAAAACGCTGACCCTCCATAAGATCACAAAACTTACTGTTTGGCACATCCCACAGATCCCTCCCTCACATAGTGTAGGAAAATGTAGTCAAATCCTACTGCTCGGTTTGTAATCATTTACTCTGTCAAGGATACTGAGATGCTCAGCATGATGAAAAAGAAAAGAATTGACACTGAAAATGAATCTAACAGGTCCAAAGAAAAAATCTTTCCCAGAATGCCCAAAGAATCATTCTTATTTTAAGACCACATGGTGTAGAGACGGGAATGGACTCAAACCTGTGAAGAAAATAGTTTAGGGGTTAAATAAAATAACCAAAGGGCTCAGGTAAAGACTCAACATTTGAAGATTTATAGAAGCAACAGAAAACAGGATGGGAGGGGAGCTTGGAGGAGGGACGGGTGAGGGTGGAGGCTTTTGTCTCAGGTTCTAGGGAATGAGGTGATGGGGAACCAAGCATAAAGGAGAGCCATTTAGACAATCAAACACCTGACTTCTAACCAGGCTCTTGCAGAAAGTTAGCACATAACTTTGAGATGATCTAAGCTATAATATCTTCATCTGTAAAATAGGTAAAAGCAATTTCCTTAATCGGGTATCTCTTACAATCTCATAAGATGATGGCATCTTCTACAAGCATGATTGATGGGGTGTTATAAGATATTCAGCAGGGGACCAGAGGGGACCTCATCTCTAATGAAACCAACACACACACACACGCACACACACACACACACACACACACACACACACACGCACGCACCAATGATTTCAGTCCCCAGTAGCTGGGACAAATAATGGCAAAAATACTGCTGATGTCTGATTCCTTTGGGGAGTAGAAGGGGCCTGAGGTTATAGCTTACAGGGATTTTACACTTACAGAAAGATGCTCCTATCTGATAATAGCTCTCATTTTGCTATCCCTTCCCCAAATCCAAGGCAGCAGCTTTCTTGAATAAATTAATCTCACATTTCCCTCCCCCCATCCCCCCACACCAAATCATCTGTAAACAGAAACAACATAAAAAATTGTGCAGACCTTGAGGGAAATAAAACCCCTATTTAGCAACTAAAATGTGAATAGACTCTTCTACCCCTGAGATTATTTGGAGTGGGGCAGCTGGAACCACACCCTTCTGTTTCCCTGAATATTATCAATAGTTGTGAAAAGCCTTGTTTTACACCTTCCCTGCCCCAAAATTTCTTGGGTCTGCCTTCTGGGAGAAGGAGAAACTAATTTGGCCCAACCTTTTCTTTCTGGTGCTGTTGTGGTTCTTTCCAAATTATTAACCAATTCTCATCAAAAAATGAGCCAGAAAGCTACCATCCCCAAGTAGGAATTCTAAAGAGGAAAAGGGCTACAACACAAGGAGAGGGTTCCAAATTACGCTATAAGAAAGGCCTCCCCAGGCACCAAGAAGCATCACCCATCCACATTAGCCTCTCCTTACAGAGGTGGCTGGGGCAATTGGAGAGTGGAGGACATGAGCTTCACATCAACCTGGAATCCTTGTTTAAAAGACACTAAAAATAAATTAGTAAACATTACTGTTTACAGAAATAGAAATAATTTCTGTTTCCAAAGGCCTCTCATCACCCCAGTCCTGGGCATTTCCAAGACTGTCACCCCTGACTCCAAGGTCCGCCCTGGCGAGTGGGTGAGACAGAGTCCTGTGAGGCTGGGGCCTCCTCAGGCACCTGCAGCTGAGAATTCCAGTTTTGCAGCTCTGCTTCCAAGGAGGGAAGACTCTTTCAGTACCATGGAGAGTACCAGAAGTCCGTCCCATCCCTGCTCTCCAGTTTCTCCAAGCTGTCTGGAGGCAACCTCTTCTTTGCGTGGCATTTGTGTTTCAAGAAGTCCCACTGTTTTCTGGCTCCCAGCCCATTCCCAGAGTCCTACAAGCCCGTCTGGACCCACCCTCGAAGCGGAGCAACCAGTCTGTGCCTTGGTCTAACCACTCTGGAAAATAGCAATAGACAGAGAGACAATGGCGGGAGGAGGGGCGGGGATCGTCCTGGGGACGACGACAGACAGCAGCGACTGTCTTACAGGCAGGCAGAGACGTTGGGGTCCTGGCAGGAGCCAGAGCCGGAGCTGGAGCCAGAGCCGGAGCCTTCCCCTGCGGTGGGGGGTTGCGGGTGGACACGCGGAGTGCGGCGACGTCCCCGGTACTCGATCATGTCAGGATGGTAACTTGGGTGGCGGCGAGCATGCTTGGTCAGGTGGTCGCTCCTGGAGAACTGCTTGGGGCACAGGGGGCAGGAGAAGCGCTTCTCACCGGTGTGGGTCCGGTAGTGGCGGGCCAGCTCGTCTGAGCGCGTGAACTTCTTGTCGCATTCGAGCCAATCACAGGAGAAGGGGCGCTCCCCGGTGTGGGTACGCTGGTGGGACTTCAGGTGCGAAGACTTGTAGTAGGCTTTGGTGCAGCCTTGGAAGGGGCACTGATGCCGCTTGGCAGCGGGTGTAACCTGCCTCCTCCGGGGTGCCGGAGCGGCCACGGGCGCGGGGCGCATCTTTGGGGGTCCGCAGGGGCCCTCATCGCCTTCCTCCGGGTCGCTGGGCTCCTCGGGCTCGCCGGGGAGGTCGGGCGCTTCGCCGGAGCTCTCGGGGCCGTACAACTCGCCTTTGCTGGAGGGCGGGGCCGGCTCGACGGCCGGAGTGGGACTGGAGGCCGGCATGGGCTCCAGGGCGCCGGCAGGGGCGCACGGGGCTGCGCCCGGGTCTTCCCCGCAGCGGCCGTCGCCCGCGCCACGCAGAGCCGCCAGCGCGCTGGCCGCCAGCAGGTGGGGCGCGGCGGCGGGGCTGGGGGCGGGGAGCGGCGGCGGCGGGGGCTCCCACAGCGACCCCGGCGCTCCCAGGCCCAGCTCCGCTCGCTCCGGCGGCGCCGCACCCACCTCGGAGCCGGCCGCGACGTCCGCGCCTTCGGGGTCCGGCGCGCGGTGGTGCAGCACGACGCCCGCTGACATGGACACCAGGCACTCGGCGGCGAAGTAGTCCAGGCAAGCCAAGGCGGCCGACATGCTGGCGGCGCTTGGGGTGGCGCCGTCCCAGCGCTGCCGGCCGCCTGAGTCTCGGGGCGCGTCCGTCCCGCCGCTCGGACCCGCAGCCGCCTGCCCCAGGCCCGAGCGCAGCCCGTGGGTGCCCGCCTCGACGCGGTCCCCGGCCTGTCCAACGCGCCCTTGACGCACGGGAGCCCGCGGGGGCGGCGGACCCGCCCGGCCCCAGGACACCCCGGATTGCGCGCCCCGGCGGGCCCTACGGCATTCCCAGCAGCCTGGGAATGTATCTTGTCTCAGCTCCCGCTCCGCGGCTGGCGAGCCAGGTAATTCTAACGCGGCGACGAGTCCCCGATCGCAACTTCTGGGCAGCCTGCCGGGCTCGCCCCCCCCCGCGCCCGCGGGTCCCCAGCAGGCTGGGTGTCCGGCGGAGTCCGAGAAACTTTTTTTTTTTAAGGGGGGGAAGGAAAAGCGGCGAATACCTGACTCGTCTTTCGCTTCATATCGCCGCTGCTAGCGAAGTGGGCTGGAATTGCATTTCACTCGCGTCCGCCGCTCAGACTGAAATGAAAATATCCCCAAGTCTGCATCCGAGAGAAAACGGGGGGAAAAGTTTCCTCATTTAGCCGAGCGACTGTTAATCCAGGATCGCTAGCGATATCCTAAACAGATCCGCGGCGTAGCCATTAATTAATAGCCGTTCGCACCAGAAACGTTTCTAACCTTGCGAAAAGCAGAGTCCTCCCCTGGTTGAAACAGAAACTTAAAATCCTTGGAGTAACGATTTAACCATTCAGCCAACGAAAGGGGGGGTGGGAAAATGCACGTTTAAACTGCATTAACCTGTCACAGGCATACAAACAAATTTCCACGCTGAAATATAAATTACAGACTGGCAGCGAGATAAACACATTTAAATGGACTCCCACAATTTTAATAATAGAAAGTCACGTTTCCAATTAGGCAACGCCTTTTATTTCTCTTTTGACAAAAAATTAAAAATAAGAAAATGCAGCAAAATAATATAGCTATGACTGTGGGGATCTTTTTTATAATCAAATATCTGCATGATTTATTTTACTTGTCTTTATTGCTTTCATTTTCTCCCCCTTATCTTATTTTTAAAATAAAAAAACCATAAAGAATAATCAGGATAATTTCTAAATATGCTCCTATCACAATTTGGGGTTTGCACAGGCTTTACTGCTGTAATATTGAATTATGTGCATTTTATTTTGAATGCTTTGGTATTTTTTCTTTTGAAAATTAAAAAAATACACATGCATCAAGAACAACATATGTTCATGTACTTACTGACTAGAATAATCAAATGTGAGGTTTTGTCGTATTTGCTTTAATTTTTTATTTATATTAAATGTTTAGAGAGAGAGAGAGAGAGAGAGAGAGAGAGAGAAAGAGAGAGAGAATGTGAATGTGACTTTTCTCCCTCCCTGACTTCTCTTGCTCATCAGTATATTCTTCCAACATTGATAATACCTGGTACCTCATTATCTATACATGTTAATATGTGTGTGTAGATCTTTGTGTATTTAAAATTTTTAATAAATGTGCAGCAGTGCATATTGGCAGCTTTCTTTTCCCCCTCAACATGATTTTTATATTGATACCTGTAGAACTGACTGTTCATTTTAGCAGTTTTAAAATAATGCAGGCAGCTGTATTATTTTTAAGGAGATCTCATTCATTTTTGCTGTAGTTGCTTGCTTCAAAATTTCAAATAATGTAGCAATCTACACATTAAAAGTCTATCAGATAGAATGATTTTTTACCTTTCCTTTTCAAATTTATGACTAGAAAAGTTGTAAACATATTTTAAATGCTGAGAGAGTATTCTAAGAAACCATGTACCTGTCATGTATACTTAATAAATGTTATTTTGTTATATATGTTTCCGATTTTTTTAATTGAACTAGTTAACATTTCTGATAAAATGTAAGCCCCTTTGCATGGTCCCTGGCAGCTCCCTCCACCTTTATCCCTCAAAGACAAACACTATGATGAGTTTAGTATGCAATTCTTTAATTCAGGTTGCACCTTTAACTACATATGAACCTATATGAGGCATTGCTTTGTATGATTTTAAAAATGCACATACAGGGTGTTAGAATGTACATATCATTCTGTAACTTCTTTTTTTTTTCTCCCTTCATGGTGGATTTTTTTCTTCTTCCTGTTGGTAAATATAAATGCAGTTCATTCATTCTGTTAGATTGTAGATCCATGCATATGAATGTGTTGTTTATTCATGGCCCTATTGATGAATGTGAAAGCTACTGCCAATATTTTATTACTGGTACATGCATCTCTAGCACATATGTAAGAATCTCTTCATGTGTCTATCTATTAGGAGATTGCTAGGCAGCAGACACACACACACACACACACACACACACACACACTTGCAGTTTCACTAGAGACTGCCAAATGGTTCTTTAATTTGCACACACATCAGCAGTGAATGAGAGTTCCCGTGATATTAAATACTTTCTAGATTCAGATTTATTTCTGCCAATTTGATTTTTAAATACCCAGTATCTTGTTATTTTATTTGAATTTCCCTCACTGCCTGTGAGGTTGGGCATGTCTCCATGTATTTATTGGCTGTTGAAGTTTCTGAGTCTGTGATTTGTTTTTTCCAAGCCTTTGTCATTTTTCCAATAGGCAGTGTGTGTTTTAGCTTTCATTCTTTGGATTTATAGTGCTTCATGTGTATACACATTAAACATATTGTCCCAATCTGCAGCTTGTCTGGTAACTTTTGATGTCTTTGGTATTATAGACAATGTAGTTATATTCACACTGAACTCTCTTTTTAAAAAATAGTTTGTATTGTCTCTGTGTCATTAAAGACAAATCTCCACACCTGATGCCTGAAGACAGCCTCTTCTGTCTTTTTCCATGATGTCTTACCTTTCATATGTGAAATGTGTGGTGTAAAGCTGGAGTTTAATTTTAGTCCTTCTCTCTCCCCTACCAAGGAAAGCCTGCTGTGACCTGATTTACTCAAGAGTCATCATGTCCCTATTAATGTGTAATACCACCATGATTGTAAATTAAATTTCCATATATTCATGGAAATGTTCCTAGTTTGTCCTTTTCCATGGATCAAATCAATTTGGAGCCAATAGCTCCCTCTTAATTATAATGGCTTTATAATAATTCTTAATTACTATGCCTTTATCAAAAACTTGATGTACAAATGGGCATGTCCACTCTTGATTCACTTTAAAAACTGCACTGGCTGTTTTTAGACTTCTATACTGACTTCAGCATCCGTTTATCACATTCTGATAAAACTTTTTTTGTATTTTACTGGATTAAATGTATAGTTTAATTTGATTTAATATTTTTATAAAGCTGAGTGATCCAGCATATTAATATAATTTGGATCCTTAAGTATCCTTCGATTACATCTTATTTATAAAATAGCCATACCTCTTTGTCAGATATTTCCGCCCCCCCACGGTAACTTACAGTTTTTGTTGCTGTAATGTGGAATGATTTTTTTTCTATTAAAAATTGAATTTGGTGATTGCGGCCATTTGAAAGGTACTGAGGATCCTGTTTATTTATTTATTTATTTATTTATTTATTTTTGTCTTTTTGAGACAGGGTCTCCCTGTAGCCCCAGCTGGCCTGGAACTCGCTCTGTAGACCAGGCTAGGATCCTGTTTAAAAGTCAAACATGCTCAACATTCTTATTTTTTTTGTATTTTATTAGTTTTTTTTTTGTATTTTCATATCATAACCATATTATCTGTAAACACCCTGATACCTTTTCTCTTTTCTTACTACATTGGATATGCTGGACCCCCAGTGCAGTCAGAGTGAGAATAAGCTTTGTTCTCCTGTTTGTTTCTCTCATTGTGACTATTTCTAATGATCCATCGCTGTTTATCATATATGCCATAAACTTTAGGTAGAAATTTTTATCAAGTTAAGGTAGTTTCTTCTACCCCAGCTGTGTTTAAAGTAGTAATATTTTAAAAATCTGAGATGAATATTGAAATTTCATGATCTGTCTTTTCTCAGACTATCAAGGTATTTATAGATTTTTGTCATTGATATGTAAAAGCAACAGGTTATGTTGAGAGATTTTTCTAATATGAGCCTATTGAATTTCTCAGAGAAACCCTGCTTTTCCATAATCTACTGTAATTTTTTAATATGCTGCTTTAGGCAGCCTGTAATTTTTTATTTTAGCATCTTATTCATTATGAAGGCTTCTAATCTCCCTCTCTTGCCCCGTCCTTGACCATGTTTGCTATCAGGGTTGTAATATGGTTACAGAACGCAACTGGAAATTTTTCTTTCTTCTCCCATTTTTCCTGACAGCTTGCTTGAGACAGATATTATATACTTGAATGTTTAGTAAATCACGCGTGAAGTGATCCTGTTTGGAAAAGTCACTCAATCTCTCTAATCCTCTAAACCATTTGAGTAATTCAGATTTCCCTAAAAAAACCAAAAACAAGAACACAGATATATTCAAGCTGATAAAATTGTGGAATTTGGTTCATGTCTTCTTATTTTAAAATGTATTCCAGTATTTGTTGTCACTTCTCTTTTTTATTCCACATATAGATCACAAATATATGTATTTGTGAATTCTTTTTCTCTTAATAATGGTTCATTTATATTTGTGACAAAAATCTAATGACATTTATCTGCAATAGTTTCGAACGGGCAGCTTTAGTCGATAGTATCTGTTTCATTTAATATAAAGATACACATTTAATTTCTGTATTTATTTTTTCAGTCCCTGACACTTGTGTTGGGTTTAATATTTCACTGTGATTTTTCCTGGATTTCCCTGGCATGAGATCCCTTGGGCTATTCTGTAAGCAGTGTTCATTGTGTAACCTCTTGAGATTTGGCTCTGGAAGTCTAATTGAGGATTGAAATGGAAAACAGAATAAGGGTAATTTCTCAATGTGGTATATACAGTGGTTTTGAAGCAAACGTTACCAAAATAATCTCCTAAACCTATTCAGAGGTTCCCAGAGACAACATCACACCAGTGTTCAGAAGCCTTGAGAGCTGCTCTCCTCGTCCTGTTGTGAATCTATACAGGTGCCTAGTAGGTATTATACAAATATGTACAGAATAAATGAATGATTGCCAATTTCAAAAAGACAGCCAGCATTTCTAGAAACACTGCAAACCTGTCTGTGTCTGGCTCGGTTTCCTTTCTACTTTTTGTCAAAAGCCAGTCCATTTCTGTTCTGGGCCATTACCTCTTGCTTCCCATGGTCCACGATGCATTACCTACTTTCTGCCTCTTAAACATCTTTTGTCCCTCCTTCTTTATGGGATAATTTGAATCAACACTGAATAATATGCTAATAACTTTAATTTAAAAGAAATCTCTCTATCTCTTTCAACATAGCTACAACCATAGCTAGGCTGCCACAGCTCTCAATTGCTGAATGCATTCTCCATCACCATTTCCTTACTCTTCCATATTATTAAAATCACTTTAGCATTTAGCTCTTGCTTTGCTGCAGAGATTTTTCTCGTTAGGATAATGCTGAACCTAACCGTGTATCTGCACTTAATACCACTGAAGTGTGTATTTAAAAAGTGGCAAGATTTGTTATACATATTTTACCACAATAAAATCTTTTTTTAAAAAAAAGAAAGAAAGATTAACATGGGCCCTCTTGTTGCTAAATCCAGTCCTCAAGTAACTAGAATTCTAAGAGCAGTTGGGCAGTCCTTGAAGTGCTCACTTCTTCTGGCTTCTGTGCTCCAGCATTCTTTGGGGCTGTCTTCTTTTCTCTCCTTCAACAGTTTAAATCTTAATTACTCATTTTTCTTCTTTTACCTACCCTCTAAAATTTAAAGTTCTGCAGAGCTATATCCCAGGCCATCTTCTCTTAATTCTATCCAGTCTCTCTAGGAAATTTATAACATTTTCCATGATTTAAGCACATTGCTACACCAAAGACTTTTGAAATTATGATCTCTCTCCCAGATCTCTTTTCCAGAGACGTCAGTTTCGTATCCATATAACCCACTGATAATACCTCAGCCTTCCTGACAAGCTTCACAGATATTTCAAACAATAGATTTAGAAATGGAATTCTTGTTCATTATCCTCACATCTATGTGGTTCCTTCCGTCTCTGTGTACAGCCTCTCCGTCCAGCCTGTCAGCCTTGACACTTCTGTCTCTGTGTACAGCCTTTCCGTCCAGCCTGTCAGCCTTGACACTTCTGTCTCTGTGTACAGCCTTTCTGTCCAGCCTGTTAGCCTTGACACTTCCCTGTCCATCAGCCCTGCATTTATCTCATCTTCAAGTTTAGTCAGTTACATCTTTGAAATAGCTCTTGACCATCCACTTTTCTCAGTTTCCCCTGAAAATACCCTAATGCAAACCACCATCACTTAAAAAATTTTTTTATTAATTTTTATTTATTTCTGTATGTGTATGATTGTACTGTCTGCATGTAAGTTTGTGCACCCGTGTCGTGCAATGCCGCGGAGGTCAGAAGAGGGTGTCGGATTCCCCTGGAACTGGAGTTCTCCTGGAATTGGAGTTTCAGATGGTTCTCAGCCACCATGTGGGTGCTGGGGATCGAACCCAGGTCCTCTGTAAGAGCGGTCGGCGCTCTTAACCGCTAGGCCATCTCTCCAGCCCCCACCACCATCACTTTTGAGACAAGCCACA
The DNA here is from genome assembly GCA_009823505.1 of Rhizomys pruinosus. Lineage (NCBI taxonomy): Eukaryota > Metazoa > Chordata > Mammalia > Rodentia > Spalacidae > Rhizomys > Rhizomys pruinosus. The sequence continues at coordinate 721,765 of VZQC01015648.1, forward strand.
GCGATCTGAAGGTCCCTTAACTGATTACTCTGCTTCCCTCCTGCTCTGTTCCTTTCTCTTCACTGGTATCTGCGAGGTGGTAAAGTCCTCGAACATTTCCAATCATGACAAGCCAAATACAATACAAAATCATGGCTGGCGTTTACTTCTCTGCCTTGCCTTCTCTCTCGTTATATTCCAGCTTTCACCAGCCTTTGAAAATACTTGGTTCTCAACTCCTCAAGCTTTAAAACTCTTATGCGCTTTTTTTTTTTTTTTTTTTTTTTTNAAACTGTTTTAAAATTCATTAAACACAAAAGAGAGTCAAAGCAATCCTGAGTAAAAAGAATAATGCTGGAGAGATTATTTTACCTGATCTCAAGTTAAGCTATTGCACCACAGTGATAAAAGCAGTATGATACTTGGGCTGGAGAGATGGCCTAGCGGTTAAGAGCACCGACCGCTCTTACAGAGGAGCACCCACATGGCGGTCGAGAACCGTCTGAAACTCCAATTCCAGGAGAACTCCAGTTCCAGGGGAATCCGACACCCTCTTCTGACCTCCGCGGCACTGCACGACACGGGTACACGAACTTGCATGCAGACAGTACATTCATACACATATAGAAATAAATAAAAAATTAAAAAATAAATAAATAAAAGCGTGTGCCACCACATCCAGCCCCACCTGTGCTTTTTTTTTTCCTCCCACCTTCTACCTGGTCTCTCTCTCTCTCTCTCTCTCTCTCTCTCTCTCTCTGACTAACTCTCATTACATTCACTTGCTCTTACTTCCTCTGAGAAGCCTGATATCTCCCTCTAAACCACGTCCTTTTTGTTGTGCAGTTATCCATCCATTTAATGCAGAGTTCTTAGGTGTCTCTTCTGTGCCTGATACAAAGAAGCATCACTGATGCAGTGATGCATACAACAGGCACTGTCTTCAATAGGGTCAGTGAGATAAGAGTTCTGGAAGTGAACGGCTTGTGTAGGGTCCTTCAGATGAAGTTAATTAACAGTAGGGAGTCTTGGAAAAATCTAAGACAGGGACAGAAAATGCAGGAGTCTTGAGGGAGGAGCATGTTGGGGTGCTGGACAGCTTAGAAGCCTGAATTAGTTTTTTTGTGACTTTTGAAGTAAATTACCATAAGGGACCTGGGCTGGAGAGATGGCTCAGTGGTTAAGAGCACTGACTGCTCTTGCAGAGGATCGGGGTTCGATTCCCAACACCCACATGGCAGCTAAGAACTGTCTTTAAACTGGGTGTGGTGGTGCATGCATTTAGTCCTAGCACTTGGGAGGCAGAGGCACGTGGATCTCTGTGAGTTCCAGGCCAGCTGGGGCTATAGGGAGACCCTGTCTCCCTATAAAAAAAAGAAAAGAAAAGAAAAAAATTACCATATGGTACCATAAAATGGGTCTTAACGTACTAAATAAAGGATACAGAAAGACACAGAAACTCCATTTCCTTGTTTTTAAGCTTCCAGAGTCAGGTGAGTCTTGATTTATAAAGAATAGTTTCCAGGCTGGCAAGATGGCTGAGCTAGTTCAGACCCTTGCCATGGAGCTGCTAATCCCTAGGACCCACATGGTAGATTGAGAGAATGGACTCTTGCAAATTCCAAGTGTGGGCACTTGTGTGAATGCACATACATACACACACACACACACACACTAATGATTATTAAAAATATATTTTATTTATTTTTATTTCTTATGGGTATGAGTCTATTGCCTGCATGTATGTAAGTGCACTCATGTTGTGCAATCCCCTGTGGAGCCAGAAGGGGGAGTTGAATTCCCTGGAACTGTAGTTATGGACAGTTGTTAGCCACCATGTGGGTGCTGGGAACTGAACCTCTGTCCTCTGTAAGAGCAGCCAGTGCTTTTAATCATGAAGCCATCCCTCCAGCCCCAATTAATGATTTTTTTCTTTATCTATGAATCCAGCAGTGATTGGCTTTTCTTCTGTCACATGACTCTGACCTTCTGGTCTGCTCTTCACTTTTAGGGGCCCTGTGATTGCATCTGACACACTTGAATGATTTAGGATGGTCTCTCCATTTTAGGATCAGCTTTAGTGACCTAAAGATGATTTTCCTTTAAAGTTGATTTACTGCCTTAACTCTGCATTGCAATGCATCGTAATACCTTCTTGGTTCTGGGTGTTAGTACATGGGGACCATTATTCTGCCTAGCACAAAGCTAAGACAGACTAAGCAAAGAAAACAGTGTGAGAGAGAAAGACTCTGGGGTCTGGAGCAGATGGGAGGCAGGCTACACAGTACCTTACAAATCAGCCGGTGGTGGTGGCACTCACTGGTAGGATTTGCTGAAAGAGACAGAGGCAGGAGGATCTGGAGTTCGAGGTCAGCCTGGGCTGCACAGTTTTCTAAACATGCCCGATCTCTTGTCTGATCTTGAAAGGTAAGCAGGGTCAGAACTGGTTAGTACTTGGATGGGAGACAAATCAATGGATAGAGATAGAGTGACTGGGAAGTGTCAACAAGGATTCTGAGCAGCGATGTGACCTAGATTAGATTTTATAGATTCACCATAGGTTCCTTACGGCAGATACACTGGAGATCAGAACAGCGTGGGAGCAGGAGACAAGTTAGTAAACTGCTACAGAAACGCAAGGGAGAGAGGAAGGTGGTTTAGACTAGAGTGGTGAAGACAGTGCGGGGTGCTCAGATTTGGGGGTGTCATTTGCAATGAGCATGTGGGACATCTGTTGATGCATTAGATGGAGGGTATAATAGAACACAGGGATGATGAATGACTGCAAGGATTTCATCCCTGTAACTAGAAGAAGATACTTTAATAGAATGCAGGGATCATGAATAATTGCAAGGATTTCATCCCTGTAACTAGAAGAAGATACTTTCTAAGACAGGAGACTTGAAAAGAAGTAGGACACTGGGATGAAAGCTGGCAGTTTTGTTCTGGAGCATTTCAGAAGCTGGTTAGCCATGGAAGGCGAGGTGAGCAGGGAGACCCATGAGATAGATGCTTTTGCAGTTTGACGTAGCCCCAGCTGTCCTGGAACTCACTTTGTAGACCAGGCTGGCCTTGAACTCACAAAGATCCACCTGTCTCTGCCTTCTGAGTGCTAGGATTAAAGGTGTGCGCCACAATGCCCGGCTCCATTTTATATTTTATTGGTAAACTACTATGTTCTTAATGTTAGGTTTCTTTTAGAACTAACCGAACTTCTTTAATACTATACCCAGATTCCTCACAAATCTGAGCAAATTATATGCTATTTTATGACATTGGTCAACAGATACAAAATTATAATTATTAAGCAGAATAAATTGTGGTGTTTCTTTGTATAACACAGTGACTTTAGTTGATAAGGTACTGTATTTTTCAGAAAACAAGTCTTTTTTTTTTGTCTTTTTGAGACAGGGTATCCCTATAGCTCCAGCTGTCCTGGAACTCACTCTGTAGACCAGGCTGGCCTTGAACTCACAAAAATCCACCTGCCTTTGCCTCCCAAGTGCTAGGATTAAAGATGAGCACCCCTGCACCCAGCTCAGAAACCAAGTCTTAATTTAACTAATGACAAATAGTTCTCAGAGCCCTTAGGCTTCAGAAAGGAACCATAAGAAGGGGACAATAGGAAGTACTCAGTTCATATTTTTACACAAGACTTAGCCCCAATGACGTGTCTAAATTCAGACAGAAAGTTGCTGATGTGAGTCTATAGAACTGTAGCACAGTAGTTCAGTAACATATGCTGTGACTTTGGAGTTTAACAAGGCAGATTGAGACCCAGGAGCATCTTCTTTCCCATGAAGGGATTATAAATTGGTGCATTGATGCAACAATAACCTGTCAAGATGACGATGTGCAAGGCAGACTACTTAGCAATTTCATGCCTTACTGACATGCCTTACAGAAACTCATAATCGCCCTCAGAGATAATCTATAAACATGTTCAGTACAGCATTTTTCTGCAATCTTTTGAAGCAACCTAAATATTTATAAAAATGTAAAGTGGTACCACATAGGATTAAAAATAAATAACGAGCCACAGCTAGCTAGATCATGAATAATGTTCTCTGTTGACCAGAACAGAAAAAAAAGGAGAAAATTCTGAGATTTTAGAAGAAGGTGCTGAAAATGATACTATTTTTTAACTTAATTTTGTTAACACATACTACTACTACTTTAGCAGCACATCCTATTTTGTGAGCAATACAAACTCTGCAGCCAGACTGCCAGGGTCTCACTCTGTCACCTATCAGCTATGTGACCATAATTAAGTTACATTCCCTCAGTCATAGAAAGAATAACAATAGCTTCTTCTTCACCAGGTTATAGCAAGTTTAAGTTAATATATGCAATGTGATTATACCACACAGGGCAGGAAGCAAGCACTGTGTGTGGTAATAAACAATCCATATATCATCCATCCACCTACATCCATGATACTGCTTCCATATTTTAAAAGTATAATATATCAATAATAATACATGTTGGTGTGGTAAACAACAAACTTAGAACAGGGGTAGGGGAGTTTCCTTTACTTAAGAAAAAAGGGGGGGAGCAGAATGATAATATTTGTCAATATGAGCAGTAAGGACATTGCTGGTTGCTGTATTTATTATTCTCTAGAGTTTGCTGTGTGTGTGCCATGGTTTTTTTTTAAATAAGTCCCAGAACATAGCCAGAACATTAGATGCAGAACAAATATATATGGTAAATAAATGAGTGATTATGGAGTGGTGAGGACTGGGAGGCCAGCCCTAGAAACATCTACCCAATGCCTCTTTTAGTTGTGGGGGACAGCAAATGGCCATTAGGAGGGAAATACTTCTCTTCAGCCACATGAATTTGGGGAGAAAATGAAGTGAGGCTTTCAAGGTTCTGCGGGAAAAAGATTTGAACTTCAAATTCTATGCCCAGGCGAACTAATCGAGTGTGAGGGCAAAATAAAAACACTCAGAAACCCACGGGTCAGAACATGGACCACTCAAGACCTTTCGTGGAAGAGCAGCTCAGCAGTGGATTCTGGGAAAGTGATGCACCGAAGCAGGCAGGCAGGAAGGACAGGAAATTTGGTGACAAAACACAGCAAAACTTCAAATCAGTATCAACTGAGGAGCGAGGCAGAAAGAGAGAGGAAGGAGGGGGGAAGGCGAAGGCAATAACCATCTGACAAGCTGGAACTAAAATCTCTAATGGTCTCCACTTAGGAGGTAGCAGACGGCAAAGGGGGAGGCTTTTGGTTTTAGAGAGGAGTGAGTTATATCGAATAATTGAACAGATTGATTTTATAAAATGAGTTTAAATATGTGCTTAAAATTCAAGAATTAACTGCTGGAATAAGATGTGTAATTTCCTAACCATTAAAAAATGTTTTAATGAAACAGGAGGAACACATTCAATTCAACAGTGGAGGGAAGGAAAAAAGCAGAAGCAATAATAAGATATGGTAAATAGAAAAAAATTAAACGGAAATGGGTAGTCTTAGGTGCCAATAATCACAACGTGGACAGGTTTTCAAACACTGTGAAAACACAGAGACCCCCCAGATTGGAGCTAAAAGAAGCAGAGAACCTAAAAATTCTAAAAACTATATGCCATGCACCTAAAGCACGGGAAACAAAATCAGCCAGGAATTTAAATGTAGATAATGAAATAGATACACTATGCAAATGTCAACAATGCAAACCAATGTTGTTTTTAAACATTTCGAGTGGTGAAACAAGGATATGATGTATTCTAATAAAATTATTAAGAAACTTTATATTTCCTCAGGAAATCAAGAAATATTAGGTACATAGTCTTTTTAAACTTGCATGGAGTACTTAACAGAATTTAAAGATAAGACAAATTTATAACCTACAATCGAAACCAGATGCATAAAATCACTATTTAACAACAAAAAGACAGTAAAACGCAACAGACAACAATCACTACCCTCTTGGAGATGAGCACATCTCATTAAGTTGGATTACAGAAGAATTAGATTTGAAATTACAAACTACTTAGAAATGAACAAATGAGCGCACTGCGTTTCAAGGTCTGCCAGGCTGCCAAAGTGGTGCAAATGGGAAGATTTACAGACTTCAGCGCTCGTAGGAAACAGAAATGGTGAAAATAAACAAATGGAGCATTTGACTGAAGCTCTAGAAAACAGGAGAAAAAAACCCCCAAGAAACAAAGGAAGACGAGAATAAGAGTAAAATTAGAAATTAACAAAAAACAAAAAAAAGTTGGACCTCATTAACAAAACCAATTACAATTGTCTGGCAAGACCAATAAAATCAATGAATGCTTGAGTGAGAGAAAAATAGAAAAGACATGAATAATGTAATAACTAGAAATGTGTAAAAAGCTGAGTGATTATTCCGTACAATTTTAAATATAAATAATTAAAATTAAGATGAGATGTTTGATCCAAGAAAGCACAGATCATCGAAGGTGATGGTTCAGTAAGCAGGAGACAGTTTCCCAGGACTGTCACCTAAAAACAAATGAATACTAGGTGCCGTGGCAGACACCAGTAGTTCCAGGAGTCTGGAGGTGGAGGCAGAGGATCAGGAGTTCAAGGTCATCCTTAGCTACAAAGAGAGTTTGATAGACCTCCTTGGGTTACATGAACCCATGTCTATAAACATAATAAATAATAAAAATAAGTGGAAAATAGTGAGAGATCTGATTTAATAAAAAAGAAAGAAAATAGAAGCAGACCCATGTAATATTGACATCTATAACTACCAAAACAAAGGCAGAGGCATTTCTCATGTTAAATAAATATTAGAGTTCACGAAAACAGATGGACACCTTTTCATTCACAAGAGATAGCTGTTACCTTCTTCTGAAATAACATAACGACAGGACTAAAAGGAAGTTAATCTTCCTTGTGAGGGTAAATACAAACAGTCTAAATCCAGCAGTGTATTAGAAGAATACTGAAACATGCTCAAGTTGCTGAGAGTTTCCTGGCTGGGTGGGATAATACACAATGATAGAATTCACCGCCTTCTCTGAAGAGAAATAGGATGATATTTTCAATAGGTACTTCAGAAAGTAATTGATAAAATGTAACACAAAGTTCTGATTCAAAATATCTTAGTAGATAAGTCATGGGAGAAAAATCTGATATTTGAAGCCAGCTCTCTACCAAAAATCCAATGCTTAAATATACTGTTTAATTATAAATACTTGAAGCATTTCTATTAAAATTAAGAACAATGCAGGAATAAATGCTACTCTCATGTGACATTGAGTTAGATGTCTCATTTGATGTAATAATTTTAAGAAGGTAAAAATAAGCTGCTCAGATTTTTTTTAAAGATACAAAGTGTAAGCTACTTAGATATTTTGTAAAGATACAAAGTGTTACTTTTTACATATATTTGAATGTAATTAAAAATACAAGAAAAATGCCTGAAAATTCCACCTAAAATTCCCATACAGTAGCTGTGTAAATACGTTCATGAATAAAGTATATAAGTGAACCAAAATTCACAAATAATGATTTGAAGAGACACATATTATTTCCCAACAGAAAATCTTGGCACTGCACGACACGGGTGCACAAACCTGCATGCAGACAGTACATTGATATACATACCGAAATAAATAAAATAATAAAAAAAATAAAAAAAAAAAAAAAGAAAAAAAACGAAAAAGAAAAACCCCCAGTGTTTATGAAATCAGCTTAGTGAGAACTGATATCTATACAATATTGAGTATATTTATAAATATTTATAAATACAGTGCTCTGTCATTCTCCAGAGCAACAGGTTCTGTATGGTATCTGTCAAGCTGGTTCAAGTTCATTTATAAAAAAAGGATGACAAAGATCTAGCAGATCTCAAAACATATCTTAAAGCTCAGTCAGTAACTGATTTGTTGTGTTCATGTCATGGGAATAGTGTAAGTAACTGGTGCATTAAAAGATATGATCCAGAAATGGTCTTGTATATGAAAGATCTCAGCATGACAGGAAGGCTGGGAAATGGTAACTTGTTGAAAAGTGTTGAGCAGTTAATCACTTGGGAGAAAATAAAGTTCATTTACTTTCATATACAATATTTAAAACACTCTGGGTAAATGAGTCATTTAAGCATTGAAATAATTTTTAAATATTCAAAGACTATACTCAGTAGATGTAGAATAAATATTTGGCAAAACTCAAGTAATTAATTAAAAGTTCTTGGAAACTTAACTTGATAAATGGCATCTCTGAAAATTTTACATTTTTCGGTCTTCATTCAACATGAGGATTTTGATCTCCTTTTCATGCAATGAGGCATGAACATGGGGTGTAGGTGGAGGTAGCACCTATGATAGTAAGAAACGAAAGTACTTTTATTCTCAGATATAATTGATTCAGAAAATCCCAAGGAATCTATTAAAAACTTACTAGCAGAAAAAGTAATTTTAGGAAGGTTTTAGTATATAAGATCAATATTAAAAAATTAATAGTATTTCTACATACTGACAATGGACAAATAAAAATCAAAATAAACAAAATTGTTTCTCACTAAAATTAGTACCGGTGAGAAAAGTATCTAACATATGTTTAATGAAATGTGTTTTATCTGTGCATATAAGACTATAAAACACTGGTGAAAGTCAACATATGTCCAAATACCAATTCATAAAAGACTCAATTTTGGGTAGCTGTCATATAGATTTAGTGCAGTTCTAACCAAAACCCTAGGTGAATTGTGACTCCTGTAGAGACCATGTGGAAAAACAGAAAAAAAAAAAACTAGAAAAAGATGATTCTGGAAGAACAAAGTTATCATTTTATTTTAGAGATTATTCTAAATCTTCAGTGATTAGGATGATGTGACTCAGATAAAACACAGGATACAAGATAAGTACAGATAAATGGTGCAGAAGAGAGATTCCAGAAATGGATGAATTTGGCCAGCTGCTTTTTGACAAACTTGCAAAAACAACTCAAGGGGAAATGATAGTCTTTTTCAATGCGCTGGAAGGCAGAGGCAGGAGGATCACAAGTTTGAAGCCAGGGTAAGAACCTAGCTCAAACAACAACAAATGAACAAAAAGACATAGGGGAAGATGTTTGGCACCATCGATTGTTAGGAAAGTTCAAATTAAACTCACACTGCACTGCCTCTGCACAGCTATTAGAAAATGATGTTTGCTGGGCATGGTGGCGCATGCCTTTAATCCTAGCACTTGGGAGGCAGAGACAGGCGGATCTCTGTGAGTTCAAGGCCAGCCTGGTCTACAGAGTGAGTTCCAGGACAGCTGGGGCCACAGGGAGACCCTGTCTCGAAAAGACCAAAAAAAAAAAAAAAAAAAAAAGAAATGATGTTAACTAGGCAGTACTACGTGCACAGCAAGTGGAGCCCCCAAGCATCAGGGAGGAACTCAAAACAGTGTGGCTTGTTTAGAATACTCTTTGATAGCTTATGAAGTTCAGCACAGTTACCATACCATTCACTAACCTTTCTCCTAGGGATTTAATTAAGACATGAAAATTTACATTCGCCTAAAAACCTTTAGGTAGATGTTCATGATGGCTTTATTCACAATAGCCAAAAATTTGTAAGCAACCTAAGTGCCCTTCACCTGGTGGAGGGCTTTTCCCTGTAATAAATAAAATAGTGTTAATCAGCAATAATGGATACAAACTGAGATTCATACAAAACTATGGCCTGGTCTCATCCATATTATGCTGAGTGAAAGAAGTCTGTTCTGTATATTTGAGAAATCCCTTTAAATGGGAGCAGAGGCTGCCACAGGCTGTTGTGGGGCAGGGTTAAGAGTGAGTTTCCTGCCAGGCGTGGTGGTGCACACCCTTAATCCCAGCAAAACTTGGAGCAGAGGCAGCGGACGCTGTGATTCAAGGCCCAGCCCTGGACTTAGAATTGAGTTGGCATTATCAGGAACCAGCTGCAGCTACAGAGACCTTGTCTCAAAAAGTCGGAAAAAAAAAAAAAGAGTGAGTTTCTAGGGGTTCTAGAACTGTTCTCTATCTTGCTTGTGGTGGAAGCTGGCTGGTTGCTTTTGTGAATCTGTTCAAACTCCAAAGAGAATTTTATTGCATGTAAATTTAAAAATTTTAAGAGGTGAATTTAAAAATGACTATGAAGACAGTAGACAATCGTTATAATCGTTCAGTAGGACAGGAAAGATAAGAATCATTAGAAGCATGAAGTAAAAGACTTACAGATTTATAGCCAACAAACTTATTTAAAAAGCCATCGTTTTTTTTTTTTTTTTTTTTTTTTCTTAGACAGAGGAAGGTCTCCCGATAGCCCCACTTGGCCTGGACTCATTCCCTGTAAACCAGGCTGGCCATGAAATCACAGAGATTCCACCGCTCTGCCTCCCAAGTGCGAGGATAAAGCCTGTGGCCACCAGCCCTGGCGGTAAAGATGTGTTGTTAGCATCCATGTGGGTGTTGGGGAACAAACCCGTGTCCTCTGCAAGAGCAGTTGAACCACTCTGAACCACTGAGGCAATCTCCATCTTAACCACAACCACAACAACAAAAATCAGACCACAAACTCATGAATATATATATATTGTTTAGCAAATACTCTACAGAGATAACATCCATATACAAAAGACTACCTCAAGATAATAAATGGATAGGTGCTAAAGTTCATGAAGTATGGGGTACAGTCCAGGGAGTTCACAGAAAACAAAGGGTCAGTAAATACAAAAAGACTCAAAATCACCATCAATCAGATTCAGGCAGTAACATAATATCACTTTCAGCCAGTGGATAGGCAAAGCTCCTATAGATTAAGACCCAACATTAACAAGTATGTGAAACACTAGGTATATTTTTAAAGTGTATCAATTGACAGAGCTTTAAAAAAATGTATTATTGTTGTTATGTGGCCTATACCATGGTGGTGAAGGTTAGAGGACAACTCTGTGGAGTTGGTGTCTTCTTCCATCTTTACATGGCCTTCAGAATCAAACTCAGGTCCCCAGCTTGCTCAGTGAGCGAGCACCTTTACCCAATGGGCATCTGGCCATCCCTAGACCCAAGTTTTTTGAGAGATAATTTGACGATAACTAACAAAATCTTAACTGTGTGTACTTTTGATTCAGTAATTTCATTTATAAATATTGATACTCAAGATATTTGCACAGGTTTGCCATTATGACTGCAAAAGGGTTGTTACTAGAACATTGTTGTACTGAAAAATATAGACCAATAGAAACACTGATATGAGAAATTGGCTACCCTAACGTAGATACATTGAGGAATGATAATACTTAGATGTAAGATATAAACTATGCGGTACTGTGTCTTTTTTAATAGTGGAGTCCTTAGTTAAATTAAAGAATTAAATATAGCAGGAAACATGGTTATGAGGTGTCTATATTTATGATTTTTTTAAATATTTTTTCAAATCTAACACACACACATCACACACACACAGAAAGAGAGAAAAAGGTTTGGCCAATGTACACCATGTTGGTGTAGTTGCTCTGTGAGGGTTGAAAGCCAATGAGACTGGGGTGAGAAGGAAGCTTACATCGTCTAAGTACTTTGATCTTATTTGACTTTTGTCCTGTTTATTTGTTTGTGGACAGGGTCTCACTATATAGACTAGTCTGGCCTTGAACTCACATTGTAGTTCAGGCAGGTCTTGAACTTTCTTTCCATTCTCCTGCCTCAGCCTTCCTCCAATCCTGGGATCATGAGCATGCCCCATCATGCCTAGCGGTTTACTTGGCTTTTCAAATAAACCAGAAATATTTACATTTTGTTTTTTTTCTTTATAATGATTTTAATGAATGAAAATAAAAAGTATAGATTACATAGTTGTGTGTGTGTGTGTCTAAGTCTAAATAAGAAACCAAAATGGTGAAGAATTTACAAATCACAAAAAAAGGGTAAAATGAATTTCTTAAATAAGAAAAAAGAAAGAAGTATTAAGAATAGAACATAAAATAAATGCTCAAGCTGGGATGTGTGGTGGTGCAGGCCTGTGATCCACACACTTGGGAAGCAGAGGCGGTTCAATCGCTGTGAGGTTGAGTCTAGCCTGATTGACATGATGAGTTCCCGGCCAGCTGGGGCGAATGGAGACCCTGATGCAAATCAATTACTTAAATGGACAAGATAAAGATCACATATAATCTCTGCCATGATGTGGTTGACTAAAATTTACCAAAAGACAAAACCCTCAGGCTCAGTTAAAAACTAAAAGAAAAGCAAGTCCTGTTTGTGAAATGTAATTGACCAAGAAGGTTGAAAAGTAATGATATGGGCAAAAGCAATAGCCAAAAAACCCACCCATGTGCACTAATACTGCGTAGATATAAAAAGATGATTCAAAAAACAGATAAGCAAATGGAACAGATGTAAGTATGTCCATATTAATAGAAAAAAGAATACACTGTAAAGGCAGTACGGCCAAGGAGAGCCTCCAAATGAGGACTACTTATATCACCCTGTGGTTACTTATATGATACCTACTTATTTACAGTGAAACTCTACGTAGACAATAAATTGCTAGTGTAAAAATATATGATGGCCTGAAAATGTTATACATTAAGAAGCAGTGTAATATAACTCCTGGGTAGTCTTTGTTTTTTAAAAGTAATTTAAAGAGAAAAGGACCCAAAGAATTACAGTGCCAGGACAGTCCCCTGTATATAGAATGGAAGGGGACAGATGGACAAACAGAAGCAGTCCCCAAACACAACAGTCTGTCACTCACGGGGACATTGTTCCAGGTATGTAGCCTGTAGCAGCCTCTGGCTGCTGTGTCCCAGCCTTTGAACCGGCTGTTACTCATTCCCCTAACAGGACTGCCTGGTGTGATTTGTAATCCTTTGCCTGAGACTAGTGTATCACAAGTTACTGGTCCTCTACGATGTACCTCACTGCAGTATTCCGTCTACATAGCCTGTGCAAGATCCTAAGACATTAAGAGGCCCAGATTGACCTGGCAGCATTTAGGCAGTTATGGGAAGGTGCTGTGTGTCACAAGGGCCAGACCCAACGCGAAGGAAGCGACTGTGACTTCCTCTGAGAGCAAACACCTGCGTTGGTCTTGGAGCACCCACTGGAAAGCTTACTCTTGCTGTCCTCTCCTAGAACATCCACCCCCCCCCCTCCTAGCTTTCTCATGGATTGGCTTGTCCGGTTTGCTGAGCAAAAGGGGAATAAAGCAAAGAACGTGCCGAAAAGTGACCAACGGACACAGCTCGAGGCACGCTCAGTGTGAACTCGTTCTGAGCTAAGCTTCAGAAAGACTTTATCCTGAATTGGGGAACTAACATAAGGAGAGCCCGACAGTATTCTCAGGCTTTTGTGAAGATTCAAGAGGTGACCGTAGTCGGACAGGGACGAGGAACTGAAGGAAGAGATTAAGATGCTGGCAGGACCTTCCAGTCTCAGCAAGAACACTGGGGGAAGCGAATGTCAAAGACTAGCGCCAGAGTTGACCTTTGTGGAAAAAAAGGGAAAAAAAACGTGTTACAACAGTGCAAGATGCTCAGGGTAGAGTGTGGAAATCTCCACTGGGACACGGATGCAGGGTTAGCTGAAGGGAAATATTACTACCTAGGGCATAAAGGGCTGCATTTCAGTGGAGAACTTTGCACAAGACAGAAAAAACAAGTGAATTAGAATTCTTTCTTTTCACTAACCATCATGTTTAGGGGGGCAAAATCTTTTAAAAGTCTTTTAATATTATTTTTTTATTTTACGCATATGAGTGTATTGCCTGCATTTATTATGTAATAAAAAAGACCCCTGTGTTGTGCAGTGCCCTGCAGAGGTCAGAACTGGAGTTAGGATGGTTTATTAGCCGCCAGTGGGTGCTGGAATCAAACCCCAATCTGCTGTAAGAGCAGATCATGCTCTTAAACATTGAGCCATGTTCTACTAGCCGCCTTGGGGGAAAATCTTTATGATAGTGTTTCTTGAAGTTGAACCTGCTCCCCCAGAAACATGAGGGGTGTGTGCGAAAATGCTGATTGTTACCCTCACCTTCAACACTCAACTCATCTCCCAATTTCTGAAGTGATAAGTCATGAATGAGGTAAGAATACCACACGTCCTTCCATTCCCTTCCTTCCCTTTCCTTCGCTTCCTTCCTTCCTTCCTTCCCTTCCTTCCTTCCTTCCTTCCTTCCTTTTCTTTCTTGTCTTATCTATCTTTTCTTCTTGTTCTTTCCTTTCTTTCTTATCTCTTTCTTCTGTCTTTCTTCGTTCTTTTCTTTCTCTTGCTTTTGTCTTTGTGGAGACAGGGTCTCCCTTAGTCCCAGCTGTCCTGGAGCCTACTCTCTGTAGACCAGACTGGCCTTGAACTCACAGAGATCTGCCTGCATCTGCCTCCCAAGAGGCTAGGATTAAGGCATGTGCCACCAGCCTGGCAAGAATCCACATTTCTAACAAGTCCCCAGCTGCTGCTGCAATGGGCGATGGGCGATGGGCAGGTTTTTAAGAAAAAAAAAAGTGAATGAATAGAGGAGCTCAAAGATCCCATCTTAATGGAAATCCCAGACTTCATATTGAAGGACTCCCTGATTTAGTGGTGTTCTGTTTAAATGTAAGAGGCTGACTGACTGCTCAGGCAGACTTCTGCAGTGTCCTTCCCATTCTTCATTTTGAGTCTAATCCTTCATCTTACAGATTCAGCAGAGCCACAGAATAAGGGAAATCATATATTACCTAGATATTTTTTAACCTGGATTTGTTAAAATAATTTGATTTATTTCTGTATGTGGGTATAATGTACTTCCCGCATGCAGTTTGGTGCACCCGTTCCGTGCAAATGCCGCGGAGGTCAGAAGGAGGGTGTGTCGGATTCCCCTGGACTGGAGTTCTTCTGGAGTGGGAGTTCAGATTGGTTTTCTCGGCCGCCATGTGGGTGCGTGGGGTCGAACGCCGGCGCACTCTTGCAAGAGTGGTCGGCACTCTTACCCTAGGCCCATCTCCCAGCCCTTTAACCTGGATTTTTAGACTAGTGATCTAGTGAGTTCAGTGCCCCAATTCTAATAAACGAGAGTGGGTAGTTCAAGTGCCTGTAATCATCAGGACTCAAGGGGGGGTAGGCAAGGATCAGGAGTAATCCGTAGTAAAATATTGAACTTAAGGGTAGCCGGGCCCTACGGGAAAGTCTGTACTCAAAAAAAGGGCGGAAGAGTTGGCTCCATGTTTAAGAGCGTTAGCCAGTGCTCTTGCAGACCCTGGTTCAGTTCCCGCAACCCACTTGCGGCTACAACCATCTGTAACTCCAGTTTCCAGGGGCAATGCCCTCTTCTGACCTCCACTGTTACTGCACTTGCATGTGGTGCACTTTTAAAACGTGGTAGAAAAATATTCCATCCACATAACGTAAAAATAAATAAAGAATTTAAAACAACAAATTAAATTTTTCAAAAAAAAGTTGTTTGAGACCCTTCCGGCATCCTAGGGAAATTCCAGTGGACTCCTGAGGATTTTGGTGAATTTATGGGGTTTGTTTCTGAGCATCATCTTTAGCTCTGAGACCGACTCCTCGAGCTCCTCATCTTTCTAGTAACATGACGAGAAAGAACAGGTATTCTCTCATCCCTGTCCGCTCATTCCAGATCTTGCTACAGAGGCAGTGGTTATAAGGAACACCTTCACCCAGCCTTCTCCCTGGTCCACAGGAATCCAGTCTGCTTTGAGGACCTGCTCCTCACCAAATGGACGTCTATACAGTGGGCTGAAGGGATCCTGTGAGCTTAGGCCATGGGTCTAGACCACTCAGCAGTTGTCTTCCTGGACCTTAAACCAGGAGCCTCCGGAGGTGCTCCCAGTGAACCTAGAGGTGCTCCCAGTGAGCCTAGAGGGTGGTAGCGTAGCTGGGTGGCCAGCACTCCAAGTCTACTTTACTGATATTCCCTATAATTCCTGCATCTGCTCCCTATCTGCTAAGGAATCCAGATGCTTGGAAGTTAGCCATAGCCTTGTTTGAGGGGAACTTGGGTTTTGAAGGGGTTAGAGTGCAACGTGCAAAGAATATAATGAAGCAGTCTGGACGGCTCTGTCCACTCTGCCATAGGACCATGTCTCTGCCCACTCCTCAGTGGGCTTTGGTGGCCTCACACGCTGTTCACTTCCGTTTCCCCTCCCCCTACCACCCATCTCCTCTTTCCCCTGACTTCCAGTTGGTCATTCATGTCACCTGTTCCCCTTGTGCTCTGCGTCACTGTCTGCTTGCCAGCCAGCAGACTGTCACCCTCCTCAGCCAAAGTGCCCTATCAAGGTCTTCTCTCAGAGAAGACCCCCCCCCCCCCGCACCTGGACCAACACCCAGAAGGAGCATGGAGCTGGCTGTCCCAAAAAAAGCAGCTTCGCATCCTGCAAAAAAATAGAGGGTCTCCTATGTGCTGAGTCTTACAGAATCACGTGCTCTCTGATACAGCAGCTTTCTGTATCCTAAAAATGCTAAACTAACCACCAAAAAATAAACCAGTAAGAGCAGGCCTGGTGGCACATGCCGGCAGGCTCGGTATCCAGGAAGCTGAATCAGGAGGATTGCAACTTCAAGGCAGACTGGGCTACAGCGAGACCCTGTCTCAGAAAACCCAAAATAATAAAAGAATAAAGCCAATAAACCTAGTATCAACAAAGACCGTCTTTATCACTATGAGAGGGCTGCTGGGTAACCGAAGGGGGGAGGTTCAGACGGGGGGCCTAAGGCATGTTAAGTTAAGCCCACAGCTTAAGAAGTTTTTCATCAGAAATCCTTCTAAAACACGTTTTAATGGGTGCTTAAAACAACAAAAACACATAAAAAGACATAAATGCCTACTTGGCCTGGAAATGAAAATATTTTTCTACTCTGATCCTTAACATATTTGTCAAACTCTAGATCAGAATATTCTTGTATCAGATGAGCAAGGCGGGAGTAGGAGATCCCAGATCTCAGGGAGTAGTAGATGGTGGCTGGACAGGTTGATTTAAGGGTCATCTACTCTGGTCATGAAGCCCTCTTTGCCTGTCATTTTTATGCGTGGCTAACTCTGGTTGAAAAAGGGAAAAGGAAAGGTTCTGTGGTCACTGGGGTAAACTGAGAGGTTACAGGTAGGGTAAGCTGCTCCATCTTTGGAGGCCCTAAGGGGAGGTTGGGCCACAGCCTTGGGGGTCTCATGAGAGGTAGTAGCAGCAGGGGAGTTCTGAACTGTAGGCTTCCAGGACGTCTGTGGGGCAGGTGAGTTCAGTAGAAGCAGACGTCTGGGAAAGCAATTGTAGAAATGAATGCCTGCTTCTCTTAGCACATTAACTACAGCAGGACAGCCCCCAAGTTAACTGGCTCTCAGGAACGCCTTCATTCCTGATATCCTTTTCTTTCTCTATCCACACATAACTGTCACTTAGGGGTTTATTTTCTTCTTAGTCTCCCTGCTTGATGTTATTTAATTCACCCTTTAATCATTGTTGTCTCCCCTGTCAGGACAAATGCCACGGAGCAGAGACTGGGGGTTTGTTCATTGCTTCTTTCTACAACACTTTGAACTGTGCCTGGCACACAGCAGGCGCTTAATAAATGCTTATTGGCTCAATTCAGCAAACCCCATTTCCATAAGGATATTCATAGGGTCAGAGGAAGGTGAGGAGTTGTGTGGATCACTGACTTCCAGGCATGAACGGTTGTTGCACCCTTGAACTCACAGCAGCTGGAGAGCACCGCTCCAAGTCTGCACAAGATTGGGTCCCCATCAGCTCCTTTCAATGGAAAAGGGAGGGGTTTGTGAGGCTCCACCCATCCCTGAGGATTTGTACACAATTAATGGTGGGTGAGGGAGAGATAGCTTTCTTTATGTTGTAACCACTGGTAAACCTATGCTCCTGTAAATAAGCCCTCACACACGCTCCCATTAAGTTATCCTAANGAGATATGCCTGGCTCTGCCTCCTGAGTGCCGAGATTAAAGGCATGGGTCACCATGCTTGACATGTGCCTTTTGAATACCTAAGGCTAGATTTGATGATATGCTAGCATTGTAGTACAGGGATAAGTTAAATGGCATCCTCACTGTGTGCTCACAGTCTAGCCTGCTTAGAGACAAAAACCAGCAACAAGTGTTGTCAGTGCTTTTGTGAGAATGTGCCCGAGGAAGCAAGGGGACAGAAGTTCCAGATGTTAAGAGTTATGTTTGGTTGAGGCAGGGTGAACCAAGCCAAAACCCCAAGCTAACAGTGATTTAAGTGAAATACAAGTTTATTTCTCTCTTGTGGAATTGTGTGGCTAGTGGACTGGGGCTGCTAATGATGTGGTGTTGTATGATACTGGAGTATCCATGTGGGATGGGTGCTTCACCATGTGGGGTGTGGTATGGCTCCTGGTCTGAGGTGGTGGTGCAGACAGTGGGAAGGCCAAGACAATAAAGAGCATACATTATATTGGTGAGTTTTTTTATATGGCTATATCCTAGCCATGTTTGGGCTTAGTTAAAAACTGTTCCTGTACACACGTGTGTGTGTGTGTGTGTGTGTGTGTGTGTGTGTGTGTGTATTTTCCCTACTTTAGGAGAAGAGGAGGATTTTTCCCCCCCAAATGAATTGGCAGTGTCTTCCACAAGTACCAAGGTTTATCTTTCAGGGAAGGTGGTACTTAAACTGAAGCCTAAACATAAGCAGAGTTAGCCAAGTAGATGAGGAAGGCAGGAGTAGAGAGCTCAAAGAAGCACAGATCTTCCGATCTTATTCTTTTTTTCTTTCTTTTTTTTTCTTAGACAGGGTCTCCCTATAGCCCCAGCTGGCCTGGAACTCATTCTGTAAACCAGGCTGGCCATGAATTCACAGAGATCCACCTGCCTCTGTCTCCCAAGTGCGAGGATTAAAGGCCTGTGCCACCAAGCCTGGCTTAAAGATGGTTTTTAGCCTCCATGTGGATGCTGGGAATCAAACCCGGGTCCTCTGCAAGAGCAGTTGACACTCTTAACCACTGAGCAATCTCCATCTTAAACCACAACCACAACAACAAAAATCAGACCACAAACTCATGAATATATATATATTTTAGCAAATACTCTAACCAGAGGATTAACATCCATTATACAAAGACTACCTACAAGATAATAAAATGGATAGGTGCATAAAGTTCATGAAGTATGGGGTACAGTCCAGGGAGTTCACAGAAAACAAAGGGTCAGTAAATACAAAAAGACTCAAAATCACCATCAATCAGATTCAGGCAGTAACATAATATCACTTTCAGCCAGTGGATAGGCAAAGCTCCTATAGATTAAGACCCAACATTAACAAGTATGTGAAACACTAGGTATATTTTTAAAGTGTATCAATTGACAGAGCTTTAAAAAAATGTATTATTGTATGTATGTGGCTATACCATGTGTGAAGGTTAGAGGACAACTCTGTGGAGTTGGTTCTTCTTCCATCTTTACATGGCCTTCAGGAATCAAACTCAGGTCCCCAGGCTTGCTCAGTGAGCGAGCACCTTTACCCAATGGGCATCTGGCCATCCCTAGACCCAAGTTTTTTGAGAGATAATTTGACGATAACTAACAAAATCTTAACTGTGTGTACTTTTGATTCAGTAATTTCATTTATAAATATTGATACTCAAGATATTTGCACAGGTTTGCCATTATGACTGCAAAAGGGTTGTTACTAGAACATTGTTGTACTGAAAAATAGAGACCAAATGAAACACTGATCAGTGGAGAAATGGCTACCTAACTTAGATACAGTTGAGGAATGATTATAGTACTTAGATGTAGATATAAAACTAATGCGGTACTGTGTCTTTTTATAGTGAAGTCACTTATTAAATGAAAGAATTAAATAGCAGGAAACCATGGTTATGGGTTCTATTTATGATTTTTTAAATATTTTCAAATCTACACACACACACACACACACACAGAAAGAGAGAAAAAGGTTTGGCCAATGTACACCATGTTGGTGTAGTTGCTCTGTGAGGGTTGAAAGCCAATGAGACTGGGGTGAGAAGGAAGCTTACATCGTCTAAGTACTTTGATCTTATTTGACTTTTGTCCTGTTTATTTGTTTGTGACAGGGTCTCACTAGATAATAGCCCAAGCTAGCTTGAAAACCTCTATGTAACCTAGGCTGGCCTCAAACCCTCCATTCTCCTGCCTCAGCCTTCCTCCAATCCTGGGATCATGAGCATGCCCCATCATGCCTAGCTGTTACTTGAGCTTTTCAAATACCAAAATATTTACATTTTTCTTGTATGATTTTAATGAATGAAATAAAAAGTATAGATTACATATGTGTGTGTGTGTGTGTATAAGTCTAAATAAGAAACCAAAATGGTGAAGAATTTACAAATCACAAAAAGGTAAAATGAATTTCTTTAATAAGAAAAAAGAAAGAAGTATTAAGAATAGAACATAAAATAAATGCTCAAGCTGGATGTGGTGGTGCATGCCTTTGATCCACACACTTGGGAAGCAGAGGCAGGTCAATCTCTGTGAGGTTGAGTCTAGCCTGATTGACATGATGAGTTCCCGGCCAGCTGGGGCTAATGGAGACCCTGATTCAATCAATTACTTAAATGGACAAGATAAAGATCACATATAATCTCTGCCATGATGTGGTTGACTAAAATTTACCAAAAGACAAAACCCTCAGGCTCAGTTAAAAACTAAAAGAAAAGCAAGTCCTGTTTGTGAAATGTAATTGACCAAGAAGGTTGAAAAGTAATGATATGGGCAAAAGCAATAGCCAAAAAACCCACCCATGTGCACTAATACTGCATTAGATTTATAAAAATATGATTCAAAAACAGAATATCAAATGGAACAGATGTAAGTATGTCCATATTAATAGAAAAAAGAATACACTGTAAAGGCAGTACGGCCAAGGAGAGCCTCCAAATGAGGACTACTTATATCACCCTGTGGTTACTTATATGATACCTACTTATTTACAGTGAAACTCTACGTAGACAATAAATTGCTAGTGTAAAAATATATGATGGCCTGAAAATGTTATACATTAAGAAGCAGTGTAATATAACTCCTGGGTAGTCTTTGTTTTTTAAAAGTAATTTAAAGAGAAAAGGACCCAAAGAATTACAGTGCCAGGACAGTCCCCTGTATATAGAATGGAAGGGGACAGATGGACAAACAGAAGCAGTCCCCAAACACAACAGTCTGTCACTCACGGGGACATTGTTCCAGGTATGTAGCCTGTAGCAGCCTCTGGCTGCTGTGTCCCAGCCTTTGAACCGGCTGTTACTCATTCCCCTAACAGGACTGCCTGGTGTGATTTGTAATCCTTTGCCTGAGACTAGTGTATCACAAGTTACTGGTCCTCTACGATGTACCTCACTGCAGTATTCCGTCTACATAGCCTGTGCAAGATCCTAAGACATTAAGAGGCCCAGATTGACCTGGCAGCATTTAGGCAGTTATGGGAAGGTGCTGTGTGTCACAAGGGCCAGACCCAACGCGAAGGAAGCGACTGTGACTTCCTCTGAGAGCAAACACCTGCGTTGGTCTTGGAGCACCCACTGGAAAGCTTACTCTTGCTGTCTCTCCTGATAACATCCTCCTAGCTTCTCATGGGATTGGCTTGTCCTGTTGCTGAGAAGGGGATAAAGCAGAAGAAAGTTGCAGAAAAGTTACCACGGGAACACAGCTCGAGTCACGCTCAGTGTGAACTCTTCTGAGCTAAGCTTCAGAAGCCTTTTCCTTGAATTGGGGAAAATAACATCAGGAGGCCAGAAAGTATTCTCAGGCTTTGTGAGATTCAAGAGGTGACCTAGTACTGACAGGGACAGAGGAACTGAGGAAGAGATTAGATGCTGGCAGTGACCTTCCAGTCTCAGAAGAAACACTGGGGGAAGCTAATGTCAAAACTATAGCCAGAGTTGACTTTGTGGAAAAAGGAAAAATAAACTTGTTACAACAGTGCAAGATGCTCAGGGTAGAGTGTGGAAATCTCCACTGGGACACGGATGCAGGGTTAGCTGAAGGGAAATATTACTACCTAGGGCATAAAGGGCTGCATTTCAGTGGAGAACTTTGCACAAGACAGAAAAAACAAGTGAATTAGAATTCTTTCTTTTCACTAACCATCATGTTTAGGGGGGCAAATCTTTTAAAAGTCTTTAATTATTTTTTTATTTTACGCATATGAGTGTATTGCCTGCATTATGTAAGTACACCCCTGTTGTGTAGTGCCTGCAGAGGTCAGAACTGGAGTTAGGATGGTTATTAGCCGCCATGTGGGTGCTGGGAATCAAACCCCAGTCTTCTGCAAGAGCAGTCAGTGCTCTTAACCATTGAGCCATTGTTCTAGCCCCTTGGGGGAAAATCTTTATGATAGTGTTTCTTGAAGTTGAACCTGCTCCCCCAGAAACATGAGGGGTGTGTGCGAAAATGCTGATTGTTACCCTCACCTTCAACACTCAACTCATCTCCCAATTTCTGAAGTGATAAGTCATGAATGAGGTAAGAATCCAACTTCCTTCCTTCCTTCCTTCCTTCCTTCCTTCCTTCCTTCCTTCCTTCCTTCCTTCCTTCCTTCCTTCCTTCCTTCCTTCCTTTCTTTCTTTCTTTCTTTCTTTCTTTCTTTCTTTCTTTCTTTCTTTCTTTCTTTCTTTCTTTCTTTTGTCTTTTTGAGACAGGGTCTCCCTTTAGTCCCAGCTGTCCTGGAGCCTACTCTGTAGACCAGACTGGCCTTGAACTCACAGAGATCTGCCTGCCTCTGCCTCCCAAGTGCTAGGATTAAAGGCATGTGCCACCACGCCTGGCAAGAATCCACATTTCTAACAAGTCCCCAGCTGCTGCTGCAATGGGCGATGGGCGATGGGCAGGTTTTTAAAAAAAAAAAGTGAATGAATAGAGGAGCTCAAAGATCCCATCTTAATGGAAATCCCAGACTTCATATTGAAGGACTCCCTGATTTAGTGGTGTTCTGTTTAAATGTAAGAGGCTGACTGACTGCTCAGGCAGACTTCTGCAGTGTCCTTCCCATTCTTCATTTTGAGTCTAATCCTTCATCTTACAGATTCAGCAGAGCCACAGAATAAGGGAAATCATATATTACCTAGATATTTTTTAACCTGGATTTTTTAAAATTAATTTTATTTATTTCTGTATGTGTATGAATGTACTGTCCGCATGCAAGTTTGTGCACCCGTGTCGTGCAATGCCGCGGAGGTCAGAAGGAGGGTGTCGGATTCCCCTGGAACTGGAGTTCTCCTGGAATTGGAGTTTCAGATGGTTCTCGGCCGCCATGTGGGTGCTGGGGATCGAACCCGGCTCCTCTGCAAGAGTGGTCGGCACTCTTAACCACTAGGCCATCTCCCCAGCCCTTAACCTGGATTTTTAACTAAAGTGATTCAGTGAGTTCAGTTCCCCAATTCTGAATAAACTGAGAGTGGTAGTTCATGCCTGTAATCTCAGGACTCAGAGGGGGGTAGGCAGGAGGATCAGGAGTAATCCTTAGTAACATAGTGAACTTAAGGGTAGCCTGGCCTACGTGAGAGTCTGTCTCCAAAAAAGGGCTGAAGAGCTGGCTCCATGTTTAAGAGCGTTAGCCAGTGCTCTTGCAGAGGCCCTGGTTCAGTTCCCAGCACCCACTTGGCGGCTCACAACCATCTGTAACTCCAGTTCCAGGGGATCAGATGCCCTCTTCTGACCTCCACTGTTACTGCTTGCATGTGGTGCACTTTTATACGTGTAGACAAAATATTCATCCACATAAAGTAAAAATAAATAAAGAATTTAAAAGCAAACAAATTAAATTTTCAAAAAAAAGTTGTTTGAGACCCTTCCGGCATCCTAGGGAAATTCCAGTGGACTCCTGAGGATTTTGGTGAATTTATGGGGTTTGTTTCTGAGCATCATCTTTAGCTCTGAGACCGACTCCTCGAGCTCCTCATCTTTCTAGTAACATGACGAGAAAGAACATGTCTCTTCATCCCTGTCTCTCATTCCCAGATCTTGCTTACAGAGGCAGTGGTTATAATGAACACCTGTCCCCCAGCCTTCTCCCTGGTCACAGGAATCCAGTCTGCTTTGAGGACCTGCTCCTCACCAAATGGACGTCTATACAGTGGGCTGAAGGGATCCTGTGAGCTTAGGCCATGGGTCTAGACCACTCAGCAGTTGTCTTCCTGGACCTTAAACCAGGAGCCTCCGGAGGTGCTCCCAGTGAACCTAGAGGTGCTCCCAGTGAGCCTAGAGGGTGGTAGCGTAGCTGGGTGGCCAGCACTCCAAGTCTACTTTACTGATATTCCCTATAATTCCTGCATCTGCTCCCTATCTGCTAAGGAATCCAGATGCTTGGAAGTTAGCCATAGCCTTGTTTGAGGGGAACTTGGGTTTTGAAGGGGTTAGAGTGCAACGTGCAAAGAATATAATGAAGCAGTCTGGACGGCTCTGTCCACTCTGCCATAGGACCATGTCTCTGCCCACTCCTCAGTGGGCTTTGGTGGCCTCACACGCTGTTCACTTCCGTTTCCCCTCCCCCTACCACCCATCTCCTCTTTCCCCTGACTTCCAGTTGGTCATTCATGTCACCTGTTCCCCTTGTGCTCTGCGTCACTGTCTGCTTGCCAGCCAGCAGACTGTCACCCTCCTCAGCCAAAGTGCCCTATCAAGGTCTTCTCTCAGAGAAGACCCCCCCCCCGCACCGTGCCAACCACACAGAAGGATCATGGAGCTTGCTGTCCAAAAAAAGCAGCTTCGCATCCTGCAAAAAAATAGAGGGTCTCCTATGTGCTGAGTCTTACAGAATCACGTGCTCTCTGATACAGCAGCTTTCTGTATCCTAAAAATGCTAAACTAACCACCAAAAAATAAACCAGTAAGAGCAGGCCTGGTGGCACATGCCGGCAGGCTCGGTATCCAGGAAGCTGAATCAGGAGGATTGCAACTTCAAGGCAGACTGGGCTACATAGCGAGACCCTGTCTCAAGAAAACCCCAAAATAAGTAAACGAATAAGCCAATAAATCCCTAATTCAACAAAGACCTCTTTATCAACTATGAGAGGGCTGCTGGTTAACTCTAATGGGGGAGGTCAGACGGGGGCCTAAGGCATGTGTAAGTTCAGCCCACAAGCTAAGAAGTTTTCAGAAATCCTTCTAAAACACGTTTTAATGGGTGCTTAAAACAACAAAAACACATAGCAGAAATGCCTACTTAGCCTGGAAATGAAAATATTTCTCCTCTGATCCTTAACATATTTGTCAAACTCTAGATCAGAATATTCTTGTATCAGATGAGCAAGGCGGGAGTAGGAGATCCCAGATCTCAGGGAGTAGTAGATGGTGGCTGGACAGGTTGATTTAAGGGTCATCTACTCTGGTCATGAAGCCCTCTTTGCCTGTCATTTTTATGCGTGGCTAACTCTGGTTGAAAAAGGGAAAAGGAAAGGTTCTGTGGTCACTGGGGTAAACTGAGAGGTTACAGGTAGGGTAAGCTGCTCCATCTTTGGAGGCCCTAAGGGGAGGTTGGGCCACAGCCTTGGGGGTCTCATGAGAGGTAGTAGCAGCAGGGGAGTTCTGAACTGTAGGCTTCCAGGACGTCTGTGGGGCAGGTGAGTTCAGTAGAAGCAGACGTCTGGGAAAGCAATTGTAGAAATGAATGCCTGCTTCTCTTAGCACATTAACTACAGCAGGACAGCCCCCAAGTTAACTGGCTCTCAGGCCTCCTTTCATTCCTGATATCCTTGTCTTCTCTATCCACAAACTGTCACTTAGGGGTTTATTTTCTTCTTAGTCTCCCTGCTTGATGTTATTTAATTCACCCTTTAATCATTGTTGTCTCCCCTGTCAGGACAAATGCCACGGAGCAGAGACTGGGGGTTTGTTCATTGCTTCTTTCTACAACACTTTGAACTGTGCCTGGCACACAGCAGGCGCTTAATAAATGCTTATTGGCTCAATTCAGCAAACCCCATTTCCATAAGGATATTCATAGGGTCAGAGGAAGGTGAGGAGTTGTGTGGATCACTGACTTCCAGGCATGAACGGTTGTTGCACCCTTGAACTCAGAGCAGCTGAGAGCACCTCTCCAAGATCTGCACAAGATTGGGGTCCCCATCAGCTCCTGTCATGGAAAAGGGAGGGGCTCATGGGGCCTCCCTGCTCCCTGAGGATTTGTACACAATTAATGGTGGGTGAGGGAGAGATAGCTTTCTTTATGTTGTAACCACTGGTAAACCTATGCTCCTGTAAATAAGCCCTCACACACGCTCCCATTAAGTTATCCTAATTAAACTCATTGAATCATTGCCTCCACCTCCCCTCCCCCAAAAGATGTGAAATTAGAAGGGAGACTCGGTGGGAAGAAGAGGATCTGCAGGAGTTGGGGAGGGTAACAGTGATGGGGAGTATGATCAAAATACTGTATACACGCCAACATGTCGTAGTGAAACCCTTATATGGAATTAATATATGCCAATAAAAATAAAAGACAAAAAGAGACTATTTATAAGAATGCTAGACAATCTAAATTCCTGGTTAAGAAGGTGCCAAATTTGGTCAGGAAGAGGCTTAAATTCTCTCAAACTGAACGTTAGTGGAGATGTGAGCTTATTTTGTATCCTAATAAAGCGTGGCCTACTGATAATATCAGAACCAAGTGGCCCTTACATTTTCTCCTTGACAAGATAGTTCTGTCAGATGCGGAGTTCTTAGCAGAAGGCTGCTGGCTGAATCTGGAATCAGCAATCTTTTTTTTTCTTTTCTGTCTTTTTTTTTTTTTTTTTTGAGACAGGGTCTCCCTGAACCCCCAACTGGCCTAGAACTTGCTATGTAGACCAGGCTGGCCTTGAACTCACAGAGCTCCACCTGCCTCTGCTTCCCAAGTGCTGGGATTAAAGGCGTGCATGCACCACCACACCCAGCTAAATAGCAATCTTTTTATTTTTTATTTTATTTTTTATTTTTTGTCTTTTGAATCTGGAATCGGAATCCAGGCTTGATCACAAGAGCGGGGCCATCTCATGGCACACGCACGGGGGAGGGACACACCTTCCAAGGCTCTTAGGAGCCTCAAGGGCTGTCCCAAGCCTTTCTCTCCTAAGGTAATAACAGCCCACACCTTGTGCTCATTCTGTGCCAGGCACGATTTGTGAAACGTTTTCTATGAGATTTGTTGAGTGAGCTTATGAGTAACAGTGACTGTTTGAGTTGTGTACAATGTTCTCTTCAGGGGTTGCTCTGAGCACCCCCCCCCATTGCCTCATTTAATACTCAGGACAATCTGATACAACAGATCATTCCAGCCTCACACACAGGACAGGAAGCGTGGAAAGGCTGGGCTTGTTTAAGGTCACATGAATCAGGAGCTAGGATCCCAGCTCTGGCAGCCAGGGGGTCTCTTGGGAACAGTGCCTCAGATATAACAAATCTATCTTTGCTTCTAGACTCCATGGATCCCAGCCCCTAAAACACAGCAGATCTACATTTAGTAGACTCCCCTACCTGAAAAAATTCACAAACCGTTTCAGATAGGAAGTGAATTGTAGCTACATCTTTTTCTGGAGGAATCGCTAGCCCTGTGAGTGGACTTGACTCCCCTGCCACTGTCACCAGCATGGGTCTGTCACTCTTTAAATCATGTTCCTTGTGAAGGTGGCTGCCACTTTAATTCTTAAAACAACCATATTTTCAGTGTATCAGATAAGTATTCCATTGTGACTTGTGTTGAAAAGTTCAATAAATCAGAAGGTTTTTTATAATCACATCATTTTTGTGTTTTATAAGTCTGGAACTCTGCCTCTTGGAATTTCTTGGGAGTGACACATGATTCAATTGAAAACATCAACCTTTTAATTCAATAAAGCAAGTCTTTTTTTTTTGAGACAGCTGGGGTCTGGAACTGGCTGTGTAAACCATTCTAGGCTGGCAAGAATCTCACAGAGATATGCTTGTAAACTCGCCTTGAAGCAAATCTTTTTACATTCTTAGGGATTCTAACTGAACGGGTGAATTAGAGAGAAACAAGCTTTAAACATAAACTTGCTTTCTTGTTGTGGAGGCAAGACTCAGGATCGAATTTGATACCTCATAAAACTGCTTAGATAAGGGACGAAATGGATGGTACAGATATGTTTACAACGGATTTAGATAAGGGAGGGGATGTGTAATCTTAGGGCAGACATTTCTTTGTTAGGAATGGTTTACATTCTTTTTCCCTCAGGTAGACTTGATAATGTGTTCTGGAAGCTTCCTAGGTTGAAAAGAAGAGCTTCCCCCCCACCCCACCCCCATTTCATTCCCTGAGTGCTCCTGGCAGTATCCTGGTGGGGGCATGGTGCCATCTAGTGGTAACAGAAGGAGTTGCAAATGTAGGATTTTGTGTTTTTTATTCTTTTGGTGAATAAATCTTAACTGAAGGCCTGCTATATATTAAGGTTTATATTAAAGATACAGATGTAAGTGACCAATTCCTTTATAAAAATCTCAGAATGTGAGGCTACACAGAGATAAAGAATCTTCTACCCACACAGCAAGAATAACAAAGCATTCTAGCAAGATCTGGAGGGGCAGGCTAAATAAAGATGTCCTTAAAGGGTGAAAATAAACACTCTAGCTTTTGAAAAAAGAAATGTTACATTTTCCTTCATTTAACACAATTATATGTTTATCAGAAAATTTAAGAAATAAAGATGTGCTTTTAAAAATGATCCCATCGTGCCCTCCTGAGGTAATCACACTTCTGTGTCCTACCCAAGCTCCATTTGTGAATAATTTAATCTTTACTAAAACACATGCTCATAACATTTTTAGTGTGCATTAAACAACTTAATATATTTTGAAACACACTAATGCGACATCATTATCGCTTTTCAAAATAGTAATTGGCTATTTTCCCACTTTATTTTTTTTTTCAGATGAACTTTAGAATAAATTTGTTAAGTGGTTAAAATTCCACTGGTGTTTAGTTTGCAAGAAACAGATTTCCTTGGGGAGAGTTTGTAATTTTATAATAATAAATAGAATCTTCTTACCAAGAATATAGTTTATCCACTTGCTTAAGTCTTTTGTGTTCCCTCAGTCAAATGTTCCTTTTTGTCCTAAGCAGTATCTACTGTATGGGTTTGGTTATGGCATTTGCGTGTGTGTGTGTGTGTGTGTGTGTGTGTGTGTGTTTGTGTGTGTGTGTGTGTATTTGCTTTATTCTTACCCGTCTCTCTCTCTCCATCTGACCTCTTTACCTGTTCTACCTCCCTGTTACTGTCCTTCGCCTCCTCACAAATAGCTCCCTCCACTTTCCTGTACTCTGTTACTCACTCTTCCCCCTCCTTTTCCCTTCTTTGAGATATCTTCCTCCTTTATTATAGTCTATTTTCAACTTTCATCTCACACACACACACACACACAGTTTCCATACATGACAAAAACATGCTGTCTTTATCTTTCCAAGTTGTTTGATTTTGCATAATATAATGGTCTCCAGTTGGATCCATTTTCCTGCAAATGTCATAATCTTATTCTTTTTTTTTTTTTTTTTTTTTTTTTTTTTGAGACAGGGTCTCCCTGTAGCCCCAGCTGTCCTGGAATTCACTCTGTAGACCAGGATGGCCTTGAACTCACAAAGATCCACCTGCCTCTGCCTCCCAAGTGGTAGGATTAAGGGTGTGCACCACCATGCCTAGCTTTATTCTTAGAGCCAAATAAAATTCAACTGTGTTTATGTACCATGTTTTTCTTTCTCCATGCATCTGTTGAACATCTAAGCTGATCCACTTCTGAGCTATTGTAAATAATGCAGCAATAAACAAGGATGTGTGAGTGTCTCTGTGCCAGGTTCACTTGAAGTTCTTCTGGTATATATTCAGTTGCGCCACATGGTGGTTTTATTTTTCGATTTGGGGGAGCCTCCACATCAACTTCCATCAGTTTACATTCCCACCAGCAGTGCGTAAATTTTCCTCTTTCCCTACATCTTCACCAGCATTTGTTGTTGTTTTTCTTTTGATGATAGCCATTCTAATTTGTGTATGAAAGAGTCTCAAAATAGTTTTAATTAGAAATTCCCCAGGACTAAGGGATATTGAACACTTTTTCAGATTTTTATTGGCCATTTGTATTTTTCTTTTGAAATTTGTCTATTCAGGTCATTGGCCCATTTATTGGATGGATAATTTATTTAATTTTTGGTGTTTAACTTTTGAAGTTTCTTAAATATGGTAGATATTAATCTCATATCTGATGAATAGTTGGAAAAATGTTTTTCATATTCTTAGGTTCAGGCTGGCTCCCCTCCATACCTGCTGATACTCTTGTGATCCTGGCATCACCAATATGCCGGGGTCTCCTTGCAACTTGATAGCAGGATTGTGGGGTATTGCTATGATAAACTTGCCCATATGTGTCTCCTAAAGTTTTGGGAGCTTTGGAGTGGAAAAGTGCTTGAAGCTCAGTGAGTTGTGCAGTAGGAACCTGGGAGAGAATGCTCACAGAGGTGTAGTTGATGTAGTCTAGCTTGTGAAGCTTCAAAGCAAAGACTATCAGGGTTGTTTGTGTGATATATTTTATTTTATTTTTATTTTATGTGTATAAGTGTATTGCCTGAATGTGTGTCAAGTGCATTCATATCATGCAATGTCCACTGAGGTCAGAAGAGGAAAACAGATCCCCTGGAACTAGAGTTACGGACGGTTGTTAGCTGCCATGTGGGTGCTGGGAACTGAACCCAGGTCCTCTGCAAAATTGGTCAGTGCTCTTAACTGCTGAGCCATCTCTCCAGCCCCAGTGTGATATTAAATTTTAAATTGAGAATTTTTGGAAGTGAAACCTTCTGTGCTTTACTGGAGTAATCCATGCTGGTCAGTTGGGAGCTGAAAAATCAGCTGGAAGTAACAAGAGACCAGCATCATTGAATGAAATCTTCTGGGAAGTGCTTCCTCAGGGCCAGCACACAGAAGCTGTGGTCCAGAGGAGGCCAAGGCTGCCCATTGAATTGGCAACTGAACTTGGCGATATGCACAAGTCTCCCAGGAGGTACTGATGATGTTGAAGCCACGAAGGGATCATGGGGAGGATCTGAGGCTTTGCACTGTGAGAAGTTAGGAGAGGCCATTGATGAAGGTGCACCCTCAGTTTCAGTAAAGACCCCAGGACTAATTGGGTCATGGAGAGAATTTGAGGTTTTGCACCCTGAGAGGCCAGGCGAGGCCACTGGCGAAGGTGCAGCCTCAATGGTAGATAGATTCCTGCATATCGAAGATGCAAGGATCATGGGACGATCACCAAGGGTGCGGCCATGTATTGAGTGATGTCGACCTAAGCCTGCAAGACAAGCTGAGCATGCTGTGGATGCCAAAGAAGTGGAGGTGCCCAAGTCCTTTGGAGCCCAGATCATGAGTGAATCCCAAATGTCCAATATTGAGCTATATTTCTGGACTTTAGTTTTACTTGAGTGTACCCATTTCTTCTCTTTTGAAATAAGGCAATCTGTAGCTTATTTTGGATTTTACAGAAGCCCACAGTTGAGAGACTTTTGACTATTTTAAAGGGAGTTTGAACTTTTAAAGTGTTTGAATTTTTAAGGATGGTGGAACTTTTAAAGTTGTATTGTTGTGGAGCTGGAGAGATGGCCTAGTGGTTAAGAGCGCCAACTGCTCTTGCATAGGACCCTGGTTCCATCCCCAGCACCCACATGGCAGCTGAGAACCATCTTTAACTCCACTTCCAGGGGAATCCGATGCCCTCTTCTGACCTCTGCAGCATTGCATGACACAGGTGCACAGACCTGCATGCAGACAGTACATTCATACACATAAAGAATAAATTTAAAAAAGTTGTATTGTTGTACGTCATAATATTAGTATTAACATGAGCTCTTGGGGATAAGAAATGGAAAGTTTATGGATTAATAGTGATGAGTTTGTGTGTCAAGTTGACAAGGGGTCAGTTGTGCCAGGTAGATTCAGTTGTCAATTTAACATACCTGGGTGAAGGGAGCTTCAGTTGAGGAATTACCTCCATTAGATTGGCCTATGGCCATGTCTTTGGGGCACTTTTTTTTATTGGTGAATGATGTGGGAGGGCCAGGTCCACTGTGAGCGATACCACTCCTAGGCTGGTGGTTTTGTATTATATAAGAAATCAGGCTGAGCATAGGCCAGGGGAGTAATCAAGTAAACAGTGTGCCTCTATGATCTGTGCTCCAGGTTCCTGTCCTGAGTCCTTCTCTTGGTGATGGACTGTAAGCTGTAAGTCAAATAAACCCTTTCTTCCACTAGTTGGTTTTGATCTGTCTTTTTGTCACAGCAATAGAGAAGCAAACTAGAACAGAGGTCTTTGATTTCAAGCACATATTGAACAACAGGAGTATGGGTGGACACTCTTGTATCAGATTAAGAGCTTTCAGAGTAAGCTTATTTACTTGAGCAAGGGCAGCTCACCAGTGGCTACACTGCTGAGGGCTCTGACTCCCTTTGCCCTAGCAACTGTTAACTGTCTATAGCTCTTTGTGGGGGCATAGGGCCTTGTGAGCCCTTCCCCTCTCCAGGATGAAATGTTGACAGGCTCAGTCTTGTTGTAGGTCTTCTGCAGGCTGCTGCTGCTGTGAGTTCACGGATGCCACATCCGGATCATGTCCAGCAGACAGCACTTCACAGGATTCCTTCCCATCTCTGGTCTCACGTTCTTTCCTCCTCCTCCTCCTTCTCCTCCTCCTCCTCCTCCTCCTCCATGATGTTCCCTGAGTCTTGGAAGGGGTGCTATAGATGTTCAGTTTAGGGCCGAACACTCAACAGTGACTTGCTCTCAGCACTTTGTCCAGTTAGGAAACTCTGCATTAACTGTTATCAACTGCAAACAGAAGCTTCTCTGACCAAGACTGAGAGCTGCATTAATCTACGGATATAAAAATAAATATTTACAAGGTATTTTAACACTTTTATTTAGCAAAAGAATGGTAGTAGATTTCTCACTAGGACCTAGGACCTCCTAAGCCATGGGGTTTTGGCCAGGTTTACAGTACCAAGTATAAATTTCTCTTATGAAGCAGACCACAAGTCTATTCAGAGAGTAGGTAGTTACTCCTGTACCATTGTTACAACAATGGGCACATTTTGCCTGGAAGGTTGCTTTGTTGCCCCCAAGATTCACAGGTGGTTAAGATCACTGATAATTAATTTTCTTTTTTGTTGTATCCGTACATGGTTTGGTATCAGGGCATTTAATTAACTTTTCCTATGGAAATGTGAACAAATGTCTAATCATCCAACATAGGGTGTTGAAACAGACTGAACTACACTTCCACAGACTTGGCAAACAATTTTATTGGCCTTACTTAGCAGCATGAGTAAAGGGTTACTTACCGAAGTGTGAGTGATCCCCAGACAACTGCAGCACCACACAATGCTGCTGCCCCATCATGGAGGATTACCTTTGGAAACCACTTCATGGAATCGACTTTAAGTCAACCTCCCATCTCTTCTAGCATCTCTCAAGATCATTTGCAGTTGGAAGAAGACAGGACAGAGTAATGGCTATATCCCAAGGGGAGAGTCTTATGACTTGGCCCTTCCTCCTTGTAAGGAAATACTAGAAGCTCCATTACCATGACCACAGACCTAGATGCCTCTGTGTTGTTCTGCTCAGCTACTTGCCTTGGCTACCAGGCCATGAGAATTTTTAGTTCAAGATGGTAGTCATGATATATCTTGGAAAAAGAGCTATACTACAATACACAGAAACACTGGCTTCACAGAATGAATGTGCTAAGTGCGCCTTCTCATTCTATTTTTGTGGAACAGTTTGAGGACTGTTGGTATTAGCTGTTGCTTAAAAGTTTGGTAGAATTTGAGAGTGAATCTAGCCAGTCATGGGCTCTTCATTGTGGGGAAACTTGTTATTATTTATTCAATCTCTGCTTGTTATGGATCTGTTTATCTCTTCTTGTTTTCATTTTGATAGATTATATGTATCTAGGAACTTATCCATTTCTTCTAAATTTCCCATGTTTTTAGAATATACCCTTTCAAAGTGATTCTCTGTGTTTCACTGGAATCTGTAGTCATATCTCCCTCTTCATCTCTAATCCTATTAACATGGGTCTTCTTTCTCTTTTGGTTACTTTGGCTAGGAATTTGTCAACCTTGTTTATCTTTTCAAAGAACCAACTTTTTAAAATATTTGATTTATTATTTTTATTTTATGTATATGAGTGTTTTGCCTGCACGTATGTAAATGTACCACATGCATGCAGTGTCCTGCAGAGGCCAGAAGAGGGCATCAGGTCCCCTGGAACTAGAGTTATGAATGGTTGTTACCCGCCATGTGAGTGCTGGGAATCAAACCCAGGTACTCTGGAAAAGCAGCAAGTGTCAAAGAACCAACTTTCTGTTTGATTGAGTCTGTATCTTGTTTTTTTTATTTTCCATTTTGTTGATTTCTGCCTTTATAATTTGTTGTCCTTGCTGCTTTGGGATTTGGCTTGCTCTTGTTTTTCATTTTTTAAAGTTTATTTTATGTGTGTGGGTATATTGCCCTGCAAGTGTAAGTGCACCATGTCCTGCATCACACATGGAGGTCAGAAGAGGCTATCAGATCCCCTGGAACTGGAGTTACAGAGGGTTGTTAGCCACCATGTGGGTGCTGGGAATCTGACCCAGGTCCTCTGCAAGAGTAGCCAGTGCTCTTAACCACTGAGCCACCTCTCCAGCCCTATTCTTGTTTTTCTAAAACCTTGAAGTACATCCTTAGGCTATTTATTTGATATCTGATTGTTTAATAGTATCACTCACAGCTATTGATTTTCCTGTAGGAACAGCCTTAGGTATTGTGTTGGTTTGGATGAGAAGTGTCTCCTATATGCTCGAGTATGTGAACAGTTGGTATGTGGTCCCCAGTTGGTAGTACTATTTGGAGAGGGTCATGAACCTTAGAATGTGTGTCCTTGCTGGAGGAAGCACATGACTGGGGGTGGGCTTTGAGAGTTCATAGCCTCGTCCCTCTTCCAGATGCTCTCTCTGCTTCCTGTTTGCCTTTGAAGATGTGAGCTCTCAGCTTTTGGCTTCTGCCAGCACTCCCACTGCTTGCTGCCCCACCTCTCCACCATGATGGACTCATTCCTCTAGAGCCATAAACCCAAGTAAACTCCTTCTTCTATAAGTCACCATGGTATTTATTACAGCAGCAGAAAAGTAACTATTAAAGATATATCCCACGTCTCATCTTCTAATAAATTGTAATTTTTTTCATTTAATTCTGGGATATTTGTAATCTCCCTTCAACAACTCACTGGTCATTTTAGAGTATAGTGATCAATCTCTAAGTATTTGTGTGTTTTCTGTAGTTTATCTTGCTATCAATTTCTAATTTTATTCCACTATGATTTAATAAAATACAAGAGTATTTTGATTCTTTTGAATATGTTATGACATGCTTTTTAGCCTAAGATGTGGTCTATTTTAGAGAAGAGTCCATGGGTTGCTAAGAATAAATATTTATGGAACAGTCTGTATATGTCTGTTAAGTCCATTTGATCCATGGTCTAGTTTAACTCTGAAGTTTCTTTGTTGAATTTGGTTCAGATGATATATCTAAAGATGAAAATAGTGAATTGAAGTCAGCTGTTATTACTGTATGGAGAACCATGTAATCTTTATGACAACTGATGTTTCTTTTATGAATTTCAGTCTGGGAACATCTTTAGCAGTGAGATGTGCTTCTTGGAGACAACATATAATTAGATGCAGTTTTTTAATCCAGTGAGTGAGTGAGTGAGTGAGTGAGTCAGTCAGTCAGTCATCATCTCTTTATTAATGAGTTGAGGCTTTTATATTTAAGGTTATTTCGAGAGACATTTACTAATCCCTGTGATTTTTATTAGTTGTTTTCATGGGTGATTAGATTATTCTTTGTTCTGCCCTCCTTTATTAGTACCAGGAGTTTGCTGGTTTCTTATGCTGGAAATGATGTGATCCTTCTTAACTCTTCTTTGTTCATCTATTTCCTTTGTGAAACTTATTCTTTCCTGTGCCCTCATAATTGAGACTATCTTTCTCCTTCATCTGTGTAAAATCTTCCTTTATCTTCCTCAGTGTTGGCTTGATTGGTTGGCATAAGCCACCTTAGTTTGTGGTTGTCTTGAAATAGCCTTATTTTTACTATCAATTTTATTTTTCAAGATTTATTTTATATTTATTTGTATGTGTATGTCTATGTCTGTGTCTGCATCTGTGTCTGTGTATGTGTATGTCAGATGTGTTGGTATCTACAGAGGAAAGAAGAGATTGTTGGATCCCTTGGGTCTGAGGTGCATGCAGTTGTGAGCTGCCCAACAAGGATGCTGGAAAACAAACTTGGGTCCTCTGGAAGAGCAGCAAGTGTTTTCAACTGCTGAGCTGTCTCTCCAGTCCTTCCCTGTCCATTTGCAGTTACTGACTTTTGGGGTTTGAAATAATAGCACTCCATGTTTTCCTGGCTTTTAAGGCTGCTCTGAGAGATCTGATGTTATTCTGTTTGCCTTTGTATGTGAGTTGGCATTTTCCCTTACAGCTTTTAATATTATTTTTTTGTTTGGTATTTTCAACATCTCAAAAGTAAACAGATAGGGCTGGAGAGATGGCCTAGTGGTTAAGAGCGCCAACTGCTCTTGCAGAGGACCTGGGTTCGATCCCCAGCACCCACATGACGGCAGAGAGCCGTCTGAAACTCCAATTCCAGGAGAGCTCCAGTTCCAGGGGAATCCGACACCCTCTTCTGACCTCCGCGGCATTGCACGACACAGGTGCACAAACTTGCATGCAGACAGTACATTCATACACATACAGAAATAAACAAAATTAATAAAAAAAGTAAACAGATAAACTCTGGAGTCAAATGACATCAAATGGATCTATATTAGTCACTTTTCTGTTGCTGTGATAGAACCACCACAACCAAGGGAACTTATAAAAGAAAGAGTTTATTTGAGCTTACTGTTGATGGTTCCAGGGAGTTAGCATCGATCTTGGCAGGGAGGCATGGTGGCAGAAGCTGGAGCAGAAAGCTGAGGTTCACATCTTCAAGCAGGCACAGGAAGCAGAGAGAGTGACTGGAGACTGGCAAGGCTTTTTGAACTCTCTAAGCCTACCCCCAGTGATGAGTTTCCTCCAGTATGGCCACACCATCTTAGACCACCCAAAACAGTGCCACCAACTGGGGACAAAATGTCCAAATACTTGGGGCCTATGGGGACATTCTCACTCAAACCACCATAGGATTTAACAAACATCTATAGAACATCCCACCCAAATACTTGAGATATACATTCTTCTCAGCAGACAATAGAACTTTCTATTGACCACATGTGTTGTAGTTTGTCTTCCATTGCTGTGACAAAACACTCTGACCGACACCAACTTGGGGAGGAAAGGGTTTATTCAGCTTACATCTCCTGGTTCACAGTTCATCACTCAGGGAGCACAAGGCAGGAACTCAGGGCAGGAACCTGGAGGCAGGAGCTGAAGCACAGGCCATGGAGGAATGCTGTCCACTTGCTTGCTTCCCTGGCTCATGCCCAGCCTGCCTTCTTATATGGTACACAAAAACCTGCCCAGGGTGGCACTTCTCATTGTGGGCTGGGCCCTCCCACATTGCCTGACAATCAAGACAATACTCCACAGACGTGGCCACAGGCCAATCCAATGGAGCAAATTCCCCAATTGAGGCTCCCTCAACCCAGGTGTGTCAAGTTGACACTAAAGCTATCCAGCACAACATGTTAGACTACAGAGCACATGCCAACAAATATAGGAAAATTAAAATAGCATCCTGCATTATATCTGACATGAAGGAGCAAGGCTGGATGTAGACAGCAACAGAAACCACAGAAAGTACACCAGCTAATGGAAACTGAACAACACACTACTTGGTGAAAATTGGGTCAAGTGAGAAATAAAAAAGGAAATGTAAAAGTTCCTGGTACTGAATGAACATGAAAATGTAACATACCAGAATCTATGGGCCACAATGAAGGTAGTCTTAAGAGGAAAGTTTTTAGCACCAAGTGCCTAGGTAAAAAATTTGAGAGATTTTATATTAATAACTTAACAATGCACCTGGAAGCCTTGAAAAACAAGAAAAAAAAAACCAACCCTGAAAATGGTAGCTGGGAAGAGATAATCAAAATCAGGGCTGAAATTAATGAAATACAAACAAAAAAATTACAAAGAATCAATGACATGAAGAATTGGTTCATTGAAAATATTAACAAGATTGGAGCTGGAGAGATGGCCTAGGGGTTAAGAGCGCCAACCGCTCTTACAGAGGAGCCGAGTTTGATCCCCAGCACCCACATGGTGGCTGAGAACCATCTGAAACTCCAATTCCAAGAGAACTCCAGTTCCAGGGGAATCCGACACCCATTTCTGACCTCTGAGGCATTGCACGACACGGGTGCACAGACCTACATGCAGACAGTACATTCATACACATACAGAAATAAATAAATAAATAAATAAATAAATAGAAAATATTAACAAGATCGACAAACTTTTAGCCAACTTAACCAAAAGGAAGCAAAGGAAATCCAAATTAAAATCATAGATGAAAAGGAAAACATTGCAACACACTGAGGAAATCAGAGAATCATGAAGACATACTTTCTATTTTTATTAATTTTGAAGCAGGGTCTCCCTGTAGCCCAGCTTGCCTGGGACTTCCTATGTAGATCAGGTTGGCCTTGATCTCATTTTAGATCAACCTGGGATTAAAGGCAGCAATATAAAGACATACTTTAAAAAAATCTATAATTGTCTAACCTGGAAAAATAAAAAAGAAATGCATGCATTTCTAGATATATATGACCTACCAAAATTAATCAGGATGAAGTAACTAATTTAAACAGACCTTTAACAACCAATAAAATAGAAGCAGTAATGAAAAAAAATCTGGCCGGGCGTGGTGGCACACACCTTTAATCCTAGCACTTGGGAGGCAGAGGCAGGCGGATCTTTGTGAGTTCAAGGCCAGCCTGGTCTACAGAGTGAGTTCCAGGACAGCTGGGGCTACAGGGAGACCCTGTCTCAAAAAGAC
>VZQC01015648.1:761309-813230 GCA_009823505.1 Rhizomys pruinosus
ACGCCAGCGGCGGCGACTCCCGGAAACCGCCCCCTCCCCCGCGCCGCGCCGCGCCCCGCCCGCGAGCCGCCCGGCCCAGCCGGCTCTGTCAGCGCGGAGCACACGGGGAGAGCCCGGGAGCGGGAGCGGCGCCCGGCCCGACCCCTTCCCCCGCCTGGCGGCTACGGCGGGGCCAGGGCGGGGCGCGCTTTTCTAAGAATCTGCTGTACCGAGTGGGGGGCGCACTGGGGTGCTGCAGGAGTGGGGCGCCTGCTGAAAGAATAAAGAGCAGGAAGGGGTGCCAGAATAGGCAGGGAAGGCGGGAGCGGGGGAGGGGCTCCGGTGGCTGCCAGGGACTCAGGGGGGCAGGGCTGGGAAGGAGGGCCTAAAATGCGGATGGGGAGGCTGGGGGGGGGGGTGCGGGCAAACTGGGGGCTTGAAACCGGGATGAAGAGGAAGGGCAGGGATCTTTCCAACCCAGTGTGACATTCCCCTTCATGCCCCAACCCCTAACACTCCATTTCTGAATCCAGCCCCACCTCCCCGGAGAAAAAAAAAGAGAAAAGGAGTAATAGGTGTCACATTGGAATAGAAGAGAAAAAAGTGGGACATGAGGAAGTAACCCCAGAAAAACAAGGAGGAAAAGCCCTGATTAGTCAACTTCAGGCTATAGCGCCCCCCCCTCCAGCTCCGAAATCTGAAAGGTCCCAATTAAGTCAGGCCTGCCTGGTTGGTAATTAGAACCAGAAGTGGCCAGGCCACAGAGAGGGGGGGCGGTTTGGGAGGGCACAAGAGGAGTGGGGGGAGGGCTCCCGGGAAGCCATGAATCCTCAATAGTCCCCCTTTCTGTTCACCAGATGCACCCCACTCCTCATTAACCCATCTGTGTGTGTCTTCATAAGCAATACAGAGAAAGGGGGCCTTAGGATAAGGCATTATTAGGGTGTCAGACTTGTTGCATCAACCCCAACTCCTATTCTAGACACATAGTACAGCCTGGATAGAAGGTAAAATGGGGGGATCTAGTGCCCCTATTCTCCCCAAAGTCCCCCCAGCCCTTATTGCAGCAATTAGACCCATTAGCCTTCTAGCATTTCATGGGAACCAGATGTTCCCTAACAGCCTGGTGGGAGTAGGAAGGGGGGCTGTGGCCTTTCCCTAGGATCCCCACCACCAGGGTGCACCCCACTCCCAGCTATGATCCGAAGCCATAGCCCCAGAGGCAAAGAGTGTACCCCTCCCTGATTGAGAAAGCCAATAGCACTGGGTTCCAGACTGGTCACCCCTCAAACCCTACCAGTCCCTGGCAAAGATGGAGTTTGGTGGAGTTGGGGGAGCAGGACGCTAAGTCCTCTCTCTCCCTCTTGCCACCTCTGGATGAGGCTTAAGGATAACTGGCTCGGAATTCCTCTTGCTTAATAACTCTCCTTTTCTTCCAAAACCTCACTCAAAAAACTAAAGGGGTATTTCAGACTGAAGCAGGCCCCGCCCAGGAGGGTAAATCCCAACTGATGGGTCCCACCTGAAGAGCAATGGGAGGGGTCTTCGGAGGAGGAGGGGGCCGCAGTAGAGGGAGGTGTGAATAAGGGACAGGGCCCAAAGCGAGGATGTGAGGAGCGCTGGGCAGGATGGGGGCTGGGACAGGGTAGGGGGCCAGGAGAGGGGGGTGCTGCCTGGGCCCCAGCGGCGGCGGCGAGCCCAGCTCCCCCCGCCGGAGAGGTTTCCTGTTGCAATCAAAGCCCCGTTTGTGTCGGGCTGGAGTTGGAGCCGGAGGAGGAGAGACCGGGAGGGGAGGGGAAGGAGGCAGTCACTGGGTTTTTTTTTTTCCTGGAGAAGGCCTTCTCATTGCCGCCCGGCTCGCCACCCTCAACTACCACTGCTTACTTTCCTTGCTTCTTTCTCCCAGTGCCTAGACCCTGTCTGAGTCTGCACCTGTACAGCCCCCTCTCTTCTTGTGTAGGTCTGAGAATCTCTATTCATTTTAAGTAAGATTCCTTTTCTCTCTAGGCCAGCCTGCCCTCAGTTCCCCAGAGTGGACTTAGGATGGAGAAGTCTGGGGCCCCCTGCCCCACAGACACTAGGTCCATGGCCATGGCAATTGTAACCACCACAATGTTTGCAGGACAAACAGGGCCAGGTCCTGAGGACCACAGCATCGCCCCAAGAGAGGAAGGAGGGCAAGACATCCCTTTCTTGCCAGCCCACTCTCCCTACACATCAGCGTTCACAGAGAGAAACACAAGGACACAGACACTAGCTAGGGCTTTCATCTGCATGTATGTAGGCATACACACAGGTGCCTTACGCATGCGCATACATTCCCCTCTGTTTTCCATGCACACAGGTCCATGCTTGCCTAGCTCTACAGCACATGCTTCCCTCTCCTCTCCCCTCCTCCACCATAGGGTTCTAAGATGCCTGCCTCACCCATGAGGCCCCAGGAGAGCCCCAAGAGGTGAAGACAGACTTCTCAACAAAGATCTCCCCAAGGTGCCCAGGGTTGACAAGAACTAGCCCCAGGGTGAATTTCCAAGCCCCTTTTTTTTTTTTTTTTTTTTTTTGGTCTTTTCACGACAGGGTCTCCCTGTAGCCCCAGCTGGAACTCACTCTCCACCAGGCTGGCCTTGAACTCACAAAGATCCACCTGCCCTTGCCTCCCGAGTGCTAGGATTAAAGGCGTGCACCACCACACCTGGCTGCAACCAGTGCTCTTAACCACTGAGCCATCTTTCCAGCCATGTATGATTTTTTTTTTTTTTTTGTATGTGTATGAGTGTACTGTCTGCATGTAGGTTTGTGCACCCGTGTCGAGCAATGCCGTAGAGGTCAGAAGAGGGTCTTGGATTCCCCTGGAACTGGAGTTCTCTTGGAATTGGAGTTACAGACTGTTCTTAGCCACCATGTGGGAGCTGGGGATCCAACCCGGGTCCTCTGTAAGAGCAGTCGGTGCTCTTAACCGCTAGGCTATTTCTCCAGCCCCATGATTTCTTTAAAAACAAAAACAAAAACAAAAAACAACAACAAAAAAACGGGGCTGAAGAGATAGCCTAGCGGTTAAGAGCGCCGACCGCTCTTACAGAGGACCCGGATTCGATCCCTAGCACCCACATGGCGGCCGAGAACCGTCTGAAACTTCAGTTCCAGGGGAATCCGACACCCTCTTCTGACCTCCGAGGCATTGCACGACATGGGTGCACAAACTTGCATGCAGACAGTACATACACATACAGAAAAAAAAAAAATTAAAAAAAAGAAACAATTTTCAGCTACATAATGACAGATTATTTTTTTGCATATCTGGGTATTTTATATATACATATATATGCATGTTTGCATGTGTGTGGGCAGTATATGTGCATGTGGAGGCCAGAGATCAACATCGTTGTCTTCCTCAG
Organism: Rhizomys pruinosus; assembly: GCA_009823505.1. Taxonomy (NCBI): domain Eukaryota; kingdom Metazoa; phylum Chordata; class Mammalia; order Rodentia; family Spalacidae; genus Rhizomys; species Rhizomys pruinosus. The sequence goes on from VZQC01015648.1 coordinate 764,684, forward strand.
TTATTCTCTACCTTATATATTGAAGCAGGGTCTCTCCCTTGAGCCTAGAACTCACAAATCTGACTAGTTTAGAGACCCCTGTTTCTGCTTCCAAGGGCTGAGAGTACAGGTGGGCTGCCTCATCTGCCTGGCAGCTGTGTGGGTACTGGGGATCCAGTCTGAGGCCCTCACCTTGCATGGCAAGTACTTTACCCACAGAGTCATCTATCCCACCCTAAAATATATATTATTTGCTGCCCCACACATAATCTGGTGAAATATCTGTCCTGACCTTTTGCCTATTTACAGTTAGAGAATTTTCTTATTTTTGAGTTTGAGGTTCTTATATATTTGGGGTATTCTTGAAACCCCTCTCACTCTTGAGAACTTTTTCTCACTTTTCCTTAATAAATCTACATTTGCTCAGTTAAAAAAAAGAATTTTTAGCCAGGCATGGTAGTATATGGCTTTAATCCCAGCACTTGGGAGACAGAGGCAGGCTGCACTTGAGGCCAGCCTGGGCAGTCTGTATCATGAGTTTCAGGCCATCCAGGGCTACATAGTGAGACCCTGTCTCAACCCTCACTTCTCCCCCAAAAGAGTTCTTATATATTTGGATATAAGTATTCTGACATAAATATGCTCTGCAAAGATTCTCTTCAAGATTGTAGCTCATCTTCATTTCCATATAAATGTAGGAATAACTTTTGTCTACTTTCTAAAATACATTTTGAATTTTAATCTAGAAATTGAATTAAACCAGTGTTATCAATTTGAAGAGAATTAACATCTTTACTATACTGAGTCTTTTGTTCAATTAACATGGCCCATTTACTTAGCTGTACTTTGATTTTATCCATTACTGTTTTATGGCTTTCAGCATGCAAATTAATGTGCTACATAAAATACTGCTATTTATTTTTGGATTTAATGTATTTCTCTTTTTTAAGGGATTGAAATGGTATTGTATTTTTAAAATTATGGTTTCCATGGGTCCCTGAAAAAAGTACAGTTGATTTTGCTTTTTAAATTGTGTTGTGTGTTTGTGTTTGTGTGTGCGTGTGTGTGTGTGTGTGTGTGTGTGTGTGTGGTGTATGTGTGTACATGGGCACATGAGCACCATGGCACACATGTGGAGGTCAGAGGACAACTTTCAGGAGTCTGTTCTCTCCTTCTACCATGTGAGTCCTGCAGACCAGCCCAAGTTATCAGGCGTGGTGGGAAGTACCTTTCCCTGCTGAGCCTTCTCACTGGCTTTCCAATTGATTTTATAGGTTGACCTTACATTCTGCGACCTCACTCAAAAAATTAAAACTGTCAGCCCATGAAAGGAAACAGCCAGAATTGACCAGAATCCAAGTCAACAGCTCCAGAGAGAGAGGACAGTTTTACTTCTCATCCACCTGTGCCCCTTTTCTAAGCCTAGGGAACAATCTGTGGAAGAGGGGGCGTGGTAGAATGTAAAGGCTGCGATTGGGGTGAACGGTGAAACTACAGCGATGTTGTCTGGACACTCATTTGATCAACTTGATTGAACAAACAACCTGTCACCCCCCACTGAATGGTGGGACTGTGGGGGTTTGGGCACAACAGTCTGTAGATTGGTTTTGCACGAAGGATGCTTATACTCATGGATTATCACTTATAGCTAAAAAATGAAAAAAAAAAAAAAAACAACCTGAAAGATGCAGGACAGTTATGGCAGAATACATGATCTGGGATGGGGTGGGGGTGGGGGGGAAGGGAAAGGGAAATATGCCTGATCTGAATTGGAAAATGATGTACGAAATGCACAAACCATCAATAAAAATTTAAAAAAAATTAAAAAAAGAGAGACTCTGTGTCTGGTTTTGTGTTTATTTTTCTTTTAACAACTTCTTCCTCTCCCTCTCTCTCTGTTCCTCTCTTTCTTTCTCTCTCTCCCTCAATTTACTTGGTGTGATAGTTAATCTTACTAATCAGTCTGCTGAGAAGTACCTAGGAGATTAGTAGAGCATACCTTTATGATCTATGAGTACTTTTCTGAAGAGGACTAATTAAGGCATTCTCTCTCTCTCTCTCTCTCTCCTCCCTGAATCCAATGAAACCTCAGAATATGACACCTCAGAAGCCATGGGCCTAAATAAGAAGTCTTTCCATGATGTATAGCTGCCTAACACACTTGGGACTTCATGTAAACCATCATATCATCTACAAATACAGGTGGTTTCATTTCTTCTATTCAAACAAGGATTCTTTTTCTTTCTTCTTTCTCACACTGATTTGGAAGTCCAGTACTGTGCTAATAGTAGTGGCAAGAGGACGCATCCTTGCCTTGTCCCAGACCACAGAGTGGATGCACTTGCTCTTTCCCCAGTAAGCTTGATGCAGCCAGTCTGCAGGGGTTTGTACATGACCTTTAGAAAGTGAGGGAGTTTCTCTATATTTCTGTCTTTGAGAATTTTGTGAATTCTGGGTTATCCTATGATTGATATGCCTATCTTAATTGTGGTCTGTGAGTGTGGTAGATCCACTGACCACTTTTCAACTCTTGAGCTATCCCTCACTTAATCATGCTGCATACTTTGTTTCCATTTACTAATAATTTACTAATATTTAGTTTTAAATTTTTCATTCATGTTCATGAGTAATAATTCTCTTTCTCTCTCTCTGTCAAGTTTTGGTATTATGATAAAAATGGCCTCACAATTTGAGTTTGTCAGGTAGTGTAAATACTCATTCTGTAAGCATTTAGTAGACTTTCCTGTCTTCATTTCACCTACTCTTTACCGTGTCCCCTCTACTCTGTAATTGAACCCTTCCACTGAGTTGTAAATTTTAGGTTATTGTAGGGGCTGGAGAGATGGCTCAGTGGTTAAGAGCACTGGCAGCTCTTCCAGAGGACCCAGGTTTGGTTCCCAGCACCCACATTGTAGCCCACAACTGTCTATAACACCAGTTCCAGGCCGTCCAAGTCCTTCTCCGCCTCCACCAGCATTGCATGACATGAGTGCACTTACATGCATGCAGGTGGAATGCTCATACACATGAAATAAAAATAAATATGAAATTTTAAAATTTACATTATTGCATTTTCTTTTTCTAAATTTTTCATTTGGTTCTCTCTGATAAATTCTGTTAACTTCCTCTCTTCCTTTCTTTTACATATACGACTTTTTACTTCCTTTAGGTATGTTCACAATTACTCACTAATTTTTGTGTTCAGAATGAGGCAGAGACCTGATTTTATTTTTAATATACAAATACTCATATTTGCAGCAATTTTTCTTGCAAAGTCTAACCTCTCCCTCTATTTTACAGTCGTTAGTTGAGTGTTCCAATGTTCATAGTTCTTCACCTTTTATTCTGTCCCTTTGATCAATTTGCTCATTCTCGTGATGATACTCTACTTCCTTGTTGCAATAGCTTCATCATAAATCTTTGTGTCTGATAGAAGAAGTTCTCTTCCTTGCTCTTATTCAAGAGTTTTGGGGATACTTTTCTCTTTGTTTTGTAATTTTATAATCAATTATACAGAATCTATATAGTTAGAAAGAATTAGTATTTCGTCAAATTGAATTTTCAAGTACATCAACATTTATTTTTGATTTTTTAATTTAAATTTCTGAAATATTATAGATTTACAAGAAGTTATGAAATATAACAGGAGACATGTCAGTCCACTTCTCCCATTGACAGTACTTCACATAATCATGGTTCACTGACCAAACTAGAACACTGATATTAGTGCAATCCACAGAACTTACTCAGATCTTACCAGGTGGCATGTGTTCATGGTATGTGGACAGATTTTCCACCTCACATCGTCACATACAGTCATCATCTCCATAATCGGCAGGGAGAATCATTCATCTCCACATAGATCTCTGGTTTTACTCTTTAAAATTATATACATTGTTGATCCCTGCACTTTCTGTCTGTCTGTGTGGCTATCCAGATTGAGTTGAGGAGTACATGTAAAAAAATATACACACTGTGTTCTGATTTAAATTTTAATTCCTATCACTCAATAATATATGCTAGAGATTAATACCTGTTAGCAAAACTACTAATTCTGTTTAAATGCTAAAAAGAATTTCATAGTATAGATATATTGCAATATATTCCATCATCCCCAGCTGATGGGCTTTTAAACTGTTTCCAGGATTGCTCAGCTGGTGAAGGCACCTGCCACCAGCAGGCTTTAATGACCTGAATGGAATCCCTGGAACCCATGTAAAGATGGGTTCTCTACTCTGATTCTGAAATGGGTGCCGTGACATTGGCATCCCCCCATGTCATACACATACAATACTACTGCTACTACTACTACTAATAATGATAATGATAGTGATGAATTATTTCCAGCTTTTCATTATTTTAGATTCCACTACAATGAACATCCTAATACAGGTCTCCTTATGAACATAAAACAAGTGTTTCTCTAGGATAGAACCTGAGTCCAAGGGCAAGCTCATTTCATATTTTAATATACAAGGCCAAATTATCTCTCTAAGTGGCTATTTCAATGTGCAGTCCTAGTGGCAGTAGAGAAAGGAACAGCACATAATGATAGCAAATAGAATGAATGTGTTAATGGTGGTCAGAAGGTGCAGTGGGAAAGTGCAGATTGTGGAAGACCTCATTGGACGGAATTAAGGACTGTGAGAAGAGGGGATTATGGCAAAGTTCTGAGGAGCACTGCAGTTTGACTTCCTTTTAAAAAATTACCATTACTGGGGCTGGAGAGATGGCCTGGTGGTTAAGAGTGCCGACCGCTCTTACAGAGGAACCGGGTTTGATCCCCAGCACCCACATGGCGGCCGAGAACCATCTGAAACTCCAATTCCAGGAGAACTCCAGTTCCAGGGGAATCCGACACCCTCTTCTGACCTCCGCGGCATTGCACGACACGGGTGCACAAACTTGCATGCAGGCAGTACATTCATACACATACAGAAATAAATAAAATTAATTAAAAAAATAAAAAATTAAAAATTACCATTACTAAGACAAAATTTACATATAATATAATGAAGACACTCATTTAGACTACAATTTGATTAGTTTTGAGCGAGTCATATTGCTGTGTCAGTGTCCCCTTCCCATTCCCCCAAAGTTCCCACTGCTTCTTCGTAGTCCCTTGGCAGACAGTCCCTGTCTCGTGCCCACCTGAGGCCATTGTTTCAATTCTTTTCTGCCATAGACCACTTTGCCCACTCTGGAGCATGGTAAAAATGGAATTATACAGAGTCCATCTGGCTTCTTTTAGCTTCAGTGTCTGCTGCCTATGTCAAGAGCTCATTCTTGTTTGATGGTGTGTCATTTCACGGCATGAATATCCCCAATGTGGTATCCATTTTCCTAGCTGTTGATGGATCTTTGGGCTGTTTCAGGTATAGGCTACAATGAATAAAACCACATCCATGTTCAAGCCATTGTATAGATGTGGTCTTCTCCTGAGAAGGGGTTGTAAATGTCTAGGTGAATGTGTGTCCTAAGGTAAATGGAAGGTTAACCTCATGACACTTTGACGAACATTTTTTTTGGGGGGGGGGCTTAAAAATATAGTTATTGTTTTGCAACAAAACAGAACTGTGATAATCCCAGCTAAGACTTCTTTCTTCAACCCACGTCCACATCAGTTATGCTTGCTGTGGTTACCTTTCGCAGAGTACCTTTCTTCCCAGGGTTTCTCTAGCTGAATGAACTGAAGTTCACATTTACCAAATCTTCTTGTCTTTTTCTGGAAATTGAGCCCTCAGGGGATTCAGACAGCTGCTCAAAGTTGAGAAATGCTAAGGTAAGGAAGAAAGCCTGCATTTGGTAAGCACACCAGAGCCAGAATTACAGGAAGCCAGAGGCAAAAGCCCAGAGTCTTCTCCCCAGATACATTGAATTGCAAATGCCGGGGAAGACAGTTTCTTCCCTGGGGCTGGGTATGGTGTTACAGGCTTGGAGGTGTTAAGGCACTTGGATGTGAGGGAGGAGAGGAGACGAACAGGTGTTCCAGTCATCCTTGGCTTCATTAGTTGGAGGCCAACCTGGGCTACAGGAGACCCTTTCTCAAAGCAGTAACAAGGTTTGTCAAGAGGGCTCAGCAGGTAAAGATCCGTACCTCCAAGCCAGAGGATTCCTAGAACCACCTGGTGGAAGAAGAGTAGGTGTTGGAAACCAAACCTGGGTCCTCTGCAAAAGCAGCATGTGCTTCCAACCTTATTTTTACTGGTGAAGAACAAGAGGATGGGAGGAGAAGGAACAGCCACCTCCACCAGGCCAGGCAGCACACACCTGTAATCCCAGCTAGGGAGGTTGGCCAGCCTGAACCAAAGTGAGTTCAAGGCCAACCTGGGCAACTTAATGAGATCCTGTCTAAAAATAGAAGAAAATTTGTTTAAAAGGCAGGAGAGATGGCTCAGTGGGTACAGGCACCTGCTACCAAGCCTGATGTCCTGAGTTCAGTCCCTAGAACTCTGGAAATGACTCTTCATGCCATGGTACACACATGGCCAAACCAATAATACACAAAAGAAAAAAGAAAGACAATAAAAGGGAAAAAGTGAACAGCTGCCAAGGACCAATGCTTGACATTGTGCTCTGGTCCGCACACATGTGCGTGAATGCGCATGTGCATGAATACACATGCATGAACACACAAAAAACTAGTATTTTTTAAGCATACGGTGATATGATTTAGAAAATTATGGGCTGGAGAGATGACTCATCAGTCAAGAGCACCTACTAGTCTCAAAAAGGACCCAGGTTCAATCTACAGCACCCACATGGTAGCTAAGAACCATCTGTAAGCCGGGCATGGTAGCCTATGCCTTTAATCCTAGCACTCAGGAGGCAGAGGGAGGTGGATCTCTGTGAGTTCAGGGCCAGCCTGGTCTGCAGAGTGAGTTCCAGGCCAGCTGGGGCTAAAGGGAGACCCTGTCTCAAAAAGACCAAAAAAATAAATAAATAAATAAAAATAAAATAAAAAACCCAGGAAGATCTTCCCTATGGACAAACATTGTTGTTGTTGTTTTTTTTTTTTTTTTTTTTTTTGTCTTTTTGAGACAGGGTCTCCCTGGAGCCCCAGCTGGCCTGGAACTCGCTCTGTAGACCAGGCTGGCCTTGAACTCACAAGATCCACCTGCCTCTGCCTCCCAAGTGCTAGGATTAAAGGCTTGAGCCACCATGCCCAGCTTTGGACAAATATTTTTACTGACAGGTTCTATCACTGTGCACTCCTGACCACGGCTCAAGAGTTCCCATGGCTCGGTATCCTTGCCAATACTTGCTACTTTCCATTTCAACCTTAATCCTGATGCACACACAATGTCTGAATATGACTCCAATGTGTATTTACCTGGTGACTAATCATGAGAGCTTGTTTGGATGTTTATTGTGTGTGTGTGTGTGTGTGTGTGTGTGTGTGTGTGCCACCTGTGTGTGGTGCTCACAGAGGTGAGAAGACATTGGACCCCCTAGGGCTGGAGATACAGGTGGTTGTGAGCTGTTCAGTGTGGGTGCTAGGAACTAAAGGCGGATCCTCTCGAAGATCAGTATTCACTCTGAACTGCTGAGCCATCTTTCCAGCCCCCTCCCTACTTAATTAATTATGGGGCTTTTTACTGAGACATGATCTCTCTGTAGCCCCAGCTGGCTCGGAACTTGCTATATAGGTAGACCAGGCTGGCCTCGATCTCACAGAGACTGACCTGCCTCTGCTGGGATTGAAAGCATGTGCCATGATCTCAACAGATCTCTCACTGAACCTGGAACTCAATGATGGGGATGGACTGTCCCCAGGAATCCTCTTGTCTCTGCCAAGTGCTGGGATTACAGGTAGGTTCTGCTCTAGCTGGCTTTTTACATGGGTGCTGGAAACTTGATTCTGGTCCTCATGCCGGCATGCAAGCACTTTACTAACTGAACCATTGCCCCAGCCGGTCCTCATGATTACTGATCTGCTCATAATACAGGTGGAGCATTCAAATACAAAATGCTATTATTGTGTTCAGTGCATCTCTTGCTCCAGGTCTGTTATTTGGTTTATACATACAGGCAATCCAGTGCTGGAAATGTCTATTTGAAACTGCTCTATCTTCTTGATGTGGTATCTTCTTAATGAAATAAGACTTGGCCCTTATTTCATCATATCTTAAGCTTATTTGTCCCTTCTACAGTTTTACTTAGAGTTTACTTTATCTGATAAAGGTTTAGTGGTCCTGCAAGTGTGATTATTTTTGGTCTCTGCGAGCGTGATTATTTTTGTCATCCGCTCACTTTCAGTATGTGTATGTTCTTAAAGGTCAAGGCAGTAGATACAGTTGGTTCTTTCTCTAAAATCCACACAAAGGCTTCATCATGTTTTCTTCTATAATTCTTAGAAGAATGATTTTAACATTTACATTAAGACCAGTAATTTCTTTGGGATTGAAGTTTGCATATGGTAGGAAAATTAAAGTTTTTTTGAGACAGGGTCTTGCTATGTAGTCCAGATTGCACTTGAATTTATGATCATCTTGCCTAATCTTCCAAGTGCAATGTTACAAGTATGTGCTGTTATCCCAATGGATACTTTTTCAATTTTAAAACTATGTCCATTTGTATATGTGTGTCTGCCTGCCTGCCTGTCTGCCTGCCTGCCTGCCTGCCTGTCTGTCTGTCTGTCTACAGTTATGCCATGGAGCACTATGGATGGAGTCAGAGGACAACTTGTGGGAGTTGGTTCTCTCCTTCTACTATGTGGGTTCTGGAGTTAAACTCAGGTCATTAGGCTTGGAGGCAAACATCTTTACTTCCTGCACCTTGAGACTTTTTTTTTTTTTATAGGTGTTCAATTGCTCTAGTGCCATTTATTGAAAATGGTATCCTTGTAATCCTGAATCCCCACGGTCTCTTCGCTGTAAAACAACTGACCGTGTATACACAGTGTGGATGGGTTTCTGGGACTTCTCTTCTGGGTGGCTCTCTTTACGCAATGCCGTGCTGGCTTGTTCCTCCCCCAGTTTTCCTTGCTTCCTTCTTTATTATTCCTGAACGTCTTTCGGTGTTTTTTTCTCCTTCACTGGTTGTACTTGTGTTTGAAGCTCTTTTCTTGACTTTGATGGTGGAGTTCGAGTTCCCAGTGGCATATTTGCAGTCTAGTTCCAGGCGTCTGGTGGACTATACAGATTGGTAGTCTGATAAGTGGTAAGAGCTGTTGGGAAGCATGTGGGCCATGCCAATCCCACACCTCTGCAAGGAGAAAAGGATGAGGAAGAGATGAACGAAGAACAACAGCCCTTGGAGTTTTTCCCTGGTGAACAAATGGAAGAGGGAAAAGACATGGGTTTTGGTTTCGGCTTTAAGGACCACAGTTTAATATATCAAGGGTGCCTCAAAGAAGTTTCTGGAAGGTTACAGATTCTTTTATGCCAACCATAATGAGAAGAAAGAAATTTGAAAGTTAAAGCTGACTATGTCTTTGAATACATCAAGAATGATTTTAGGGACTGGGAAGATAGCTCAGTTGGTAAAGTGCTTGCCGTGTGAGCATGGGGACCTGAGTGTGATCCTAACGATTTGGTGGCACATACTTATAATCCCAGTGCTGGGGAGACAGAAACAGGCAGGTCCCTGGGGCTTGCGGGCCACTTAGCCTACCCCAGTCAGTGACTATAGGCCAATGAGAAACCAAGGTGGTTGGCTCCTGAGGCTGACCTTTGGCCTCCACACACACACTGTAATGTACATTATATTGGCAAATTCTCATGTGCTGTTTGAGCTCACCGAGCTGGCTCTGGAAGCAGAGTTTCTTCTCCTCTCATATTTTAGACCCAAGCATGTTTGTCCCAAAGTATGCTCCAAGGCTCCTGTCTCACCTCCCAACGCTGTGAAAGAAAGAGAACAACAACACAGCCTAAGACTGTACATTGTGTCCTTGAAAACACTTAGACCATTTCCAGCAGAGGTTACTGTTGCTCACTCCATCATATAAAAGTCCCTGCACTTTCCTTTTGGATGCTTAAGGCCACACAGTTTTGTCACCCCGGTGGCACCTTCGAGGCATCCCATCAGCATCTTCCATTGAGTACAGCCAAGTGAGTTCTGATGGGCTGTAGGAGAGGCAATTTCCCAGTTGTGGGGAAATTCAGGCATTTTAACAGCCCCAAGTCCTGTCATACAATTCAACTGAAGGAAGACACTGCTTTTTAGCTTGTCACAGAGTGTGATTCTCCCACATAATAGCTTTCTCTACTTCACCATTTAAATCTAAAAGACCACCTGGCACTTTTATGTCAGAAGGAGTTATTGTTAAATCAAATTTCTAAATAAAAAATTCACTTTGAAAAAAAAAAGTCCCTGCACTGGGAAAAGGAAGCCAGGAATCCCACCATTGGAAGCTTAGCTTTAGAGAGACGTGCAATGGGAGCTCCAGAAGGCTACCCCAGCTCACTTAGTTGGTTTCTGCTGGGTGTTGTGAGCACTGGATTTGATGATGCTATTGCTATCTGTCGCTATTTGTTCTTTTTACTTAGAAGCCCACCTGAGAAGCACTCTGCTCTGTCTAGGTCTCTGTCAGTAACTTTGGCTGGCTGCCTCAATGGAACTTCACCATTCAATTTCTGCTAGATATGTGGATCTGATGATATTTTGCCATCTATTGATCTATCTATCTATCTATCTATCTATCTATCATCTATCTATCATCTCTTGCCATTTATTCTTTTACTTTGGCTTGCTATATACTTAATAAACTCACTCTTCAAGAGTTTGGCTATTGTAGATCATTCTCTGGACCATATAGAAGATGCACACACACATTCACACATGTGCCCATACACATACACACACGGGGGAGGGGAGAGAGAGAGAGAGAGAGAGAGAGAGAGAGAGAGAGAGAGAGAGAGATGAAAGCATACTTTAAAAGTTCAAGAGAGGGGGAGTATTCAGCAGAGTGAGCACAAAACTCAGATACCATTGTTCTCAGGAGAGCTCAAAGCAGCAGGCTGACTACCCTAAACTTGAGGGCAGAGAGACTAAAGCATTTCCTCTCTTTACTGCGTCTTCCTGGAGTCTGGATACTGATCTGTGCTCTCATGCCTAAGAAATCTTAAAGACTTAGAGCCTTGCGAACAGTCCTCACGGTAGGTATCCTGGCCTGTCAAATCTCTCTAGTTTTATGTGTTTTCCCTCTCATGTCACACTCTCATGAGCAAGGAGCCTCTACGTCACAGTCAAGGGAAGGGAGACAAGCTAACAGCTTTGCCTACACCACCTGTTCAGTAAATATTAATAAATCCACTTTACACATGAGTGGTTAAGTAACTTGCCCAGATTCAAACTGTGAGGTCACGGCAGGAATAGCATGTGGTCACTGGCCCTTCTGCTGATGCCATGCACGCTCATTCCTCTGTGTCCTCACAGGCTGGAAGATCCAGCCCCAGACCATGGCTTCCTGTGACAATGTACCAGGGGGGATGGGACTCCAAGCAGGAAGTGCAGGGCCGTCTGCACCGTGCTGTCCTTCTTCAGGTTCCCACCTGGTTTCCCTTTCATTTCTTCCAGAAGAAAATAGAAAACACGCTTCTTTCTCATTTAATTCCCTTTAATCCACCCTGTATTATTATTATTTCCTTTACAGGGAATACTTTTCTGTTCTACAAAATTCAGATTCCATTAAAACTATAAGCTTATGGGCTGGAGAGATGGCCTAGTGGTTAAGAGCACCGACTGCTCTTGCAGAGGACCTGGGTTCGATTCCCAGCACCCACATGGTAGCTGAGAACCATCATTAATTCTAGTTCCAGGGGAATCTGACACCCTCTTCTGACCTCCTTGGCATTGCACGACATGGGTGCACAAACCTACATGCAGACAGTACATTCATACACGTAAAAAATAAATAAAATTTTAAAAAGTTGCTCATTTAAAAAAAAACTATAAGCTTACCCTCCAAAGATAACCATCATTATAATTGATATATAGTCCTGGGGCTGGAGAGATGGCCTAGCGGTTAAGAGCGCCGACTGCTCTTGCAGAGGACCCGGGTTCGATCCCCAGCACCCACATGGCGGCTAAGAACTGTCTGTAACTCCAATTCCAGGAGAACTCCAGCTCCAGGGGAATCCGACGCCCTCTTCTGACCTCGGCGGTATTGCACGACACGGGTGCACAGACCTACATGCAGACAGTACATTCATACACATACAAAAATAAATAAAAAAAATACAAATAATTGATATATAGTCCTTATATTGGTCAGCTTTCTAATACTAGGACAAAACATTTAAGACTACCAACTTAAATTTTAAAAAATTTTACTTTGTCTTACAGTTCTGCAGGTTCCAGTCCATGACAATTTGGGGCAGTACATCATGGCTAAGAAGAAAACACAGAGAGAGGATGGGGTATGCTACCACAGTCCCTTTCAAGGACATGCCCCCAATGACAAAAAGATCTTCTAAGGGTCAGCTGTTAAATTTTTCATCACTACAAATAGCACTCTGCAACCTAAGCTTTGAATCCATGGGCTTTTAGGAGACATTCCAAATCTAAACCACAGCAGCCTAGTTTCCTTACTTATGTGCATAGATGTTAGATTGCTTGCCTGTTTTTTTTTTTTTAAAGAAGGTCATATGTAATGTGACATTTTTTTCTTCCACTTTGGATATCCTTGGAAGAACTTCTTGTTTTGTTCAGGTAGATCTGACTTGACTTTTATAAAGTGGACACATATTAGAGCATCAGATCACCATGAACTGTCTGATGGAAATCTTGGTCCTCTGTCCCATGTTTCCTGAGGGAACTGTCATTCCCAGGATGGAGCAGTATCCATCATTCTAGAGTCTATCCTATCCCCTAGGGAGGAGTGATATCTGCCATAAGAGGTCTCTCTGAGCTTCGGGTCTGAGTGGCCTGTATGTGGGGGACCCTCATATCCCAGTGACCTCAGCAGCCTGCCTACCCAGGGTCCTTGTCCTCTGAAGGCAGAAAACTCAGGCCTGGATGGATCAGTTTGGATGGTGGAGAGAAATAGAAAGCCCAGCTGTGGCTTCGTGTGGAGGTCACACTCTCCAAGGAAGATTATGAAGACTGAATTTCAGCTGTCTTAGGTTTATGATTTTATAACAAAACACATACCAAACCAACAATACCAACAGAACAAAGGAAAACCAGACAAAAACTAAAAAATAATTTCTTTCTAAGGGGAACCGCAGCTCCTAGCTCATCTCAATGCCTCTTGCTCATTTTCCTTCTCGTATGTTCCAAATCTTTGACTTTTAGTATAATACCTCTGCTTAGAATGCCCTGGCTGCCTTTTTTGGCCTTTACTATTTCATTTTGATTTTCTCCCCATATTGACAAATCTATCTTAGTTTGTCAAGTGCTCTTCTTTGCTGCTGGCCTGTGTTGTTCCTTTTTCCTGAGATCCTATTTCCCTTTTAAGGATTGTGCCCCCGACTCTTCCTGACTGGAGGTTCTTTTCCAGTTCTTGTCTGTCCTCTTCACTGGCTATTTCCTCTGAGGACATTTTCCCTCTTGAGTCTGGCATTTCTCTTGATGTTGTGTACCTTTGTCAACGTTCGTGACCCTTGTCTGGCTTTCAGCTTTGCTCTGAAACTTTCCATGCCACTAGATTCTTCTTTTCTTTATTTAAAATCAGCACACCAAATAACTGGTTCAATCATGGGATTGTCATAGTTGCACACTACATACTTTGCTCATATTTCCCTTCTCTTGTTCCCGCCTTTACCAACCTCCCATCCTCATCCTTCCCCCAAATAGTCCCCCAGGTGATATGCATATATTACTTCTGCATACAAGAGAAAATATGCAATAGTTGCCTCCATCTCTGTGGAGACATGGTCCCCAGTCCATCCTATTCCTTTCTATTTAGGTATGCCTCCAGGTCAGGCATCGTATTAGTAAAGGTTGGTGAGAGATGGAGAGAGAAAGATTAAGGAAAATAAGATGCAAATTAGAACTCTGAATAGAAGACCAGCACATTGACACAAGCAATTTATACTTGGATAATTGCTATTCTTTTTATAAAGGATAATTCCAAATCACAATTCCCATACCTGGACTATTTGATTCAGGCAAATTTGTTCTGTGTCTCAAAGGTCCAGGGAGCACAAGCCTTCAGTTGCACTATAATGAAATGAGTTATTTATAATAAAAATGTAGATGAGCCTGAAATCCTCATTTCAGGTTTAAAATGTAAAAGGGTAGGAAATAATTAAGAGTCCTAATCCAGCAAGTGAAATTGTGTGAAAGCCATTGATTTAGATTTAGGAGGATGATAGTTTATGGTTAAGACTCCACTTCCCATAACACAGATCTTCCCATTGGGGTGAACAGATCAGGAAAATCTTAAGGCAAATTATTGACAATTGGTATCAGTGTGCAGGTTTGCACCTGCTTTGTATTTATCGTGTTGTTTTATACTTACTTTTTTTTTCACATAAATTTATTTATTTATTTTTAACAAATCTAGACCCATGTTCCCGCTCATTCCCCCACCCCACCAGAGCTCTTGCATTCTGCCAAACATGCTTTCCATCTCTTAGTCTTTCTCAATATTTTCCATGGGGAAGTTGACTTTTTGAGCAGAAGTTCACTGTTTCAGTCAGTTCTTTGATGCAGTATTTTCTGTTGATGTTGTTGTTGTTTCCAAAATGCATTATGCCCAACTGCTTTGTACAAAAGCTCAGGGGGCCCTACACAAGAAATACTTACAACTGGGTAATTGGCACTAGCATCCACAGATGAGTGATACCATGCATCGTTTGTTTTTCTGGGACTGTGTTACTTCACTCAGCATGATGTCCTCTAGCTCCAGCCATTTTCCTGCAAAGCTCATGATGTCGTCTTTCTTTACTGCTGCATAGAACTCCATTGTGTAGATGTACCACATTTTCTCTATCCACTCGTCAGTTGAGGGGCATTTAGGTTGGTTCCAGCTCCTTGCTATTGTGAAGAGAGCTGCAATAAACATGGCCGTGCATGTATCTCTGTGGTGGCGTAAGTCTTGAGGGTACATGCCCAGGAGTGGTATGGCTGGGTCGGGTGGCAAGTTCATTCCAAGTCTTCCAAGGGTTCTCCACACTGCTTTCCATAGTGGCTGTACGAGTTTACATTCCCACCAGCAGTGGATGAGTGTTCCCCTTTCCCCACAACCTCTCCAGCACTTGGTATCATTTGTTTTCTTGATCCTAGCCAGTCTTATTGGAGTAAGATGATATCTTAAAGTGGTTTTCATTTGCATTTCCTTAATGATTAGTGATGTTGAACAGTTCTTGAGGTGTTTCTCAGACATCTCTAATTCCTCACTTGTGAAGTCTCTGTTCAGTTCTTTGCTCCATCTATTGAGTGGGTCATTTGTTTTCTTTTTTCTTTGTTTTTTGAGTAGTTTATATATTCTGGAAATCAATGCTTTGTCAGATGTATCTGCAGTGAAGGTTTCCTCCCACTCTGTGGGATTTCTCTTCACTTCCTTGATTGTTTCTTTTGATGTACAGAAGCTTTTGAGTTTGATGAGGTCCCATTTGTCAATTGTCGACCTTAATTCTTGTGCAGCTGCTGTCTGATTTAGGAAGTCTTTTCCTACGCCTATGTCTTGTAGTCTGCTGCCAACTTTTTCTTCTATCACCTTCAGAGTTTGGGGTTTCACGTTGAGGTCTTTAATCCATCTGGAGTTGACTTTTGTACAGGGTGAGAGGTAGGGGTTTAATTTCATTCTTCTACAAGTGGTGATCCAGTTTTGCCAACACCACTTGCTGAAGATGCTGTCTTTTCTCCATTGTGGTTTCTTGGCCCCCTTGTCAAATATGAGATGGCTGAAATTGTATGTGCTCAGATTTGGATCTTCGGTTTTGTTCCATTGGTCAACAGGTCTGTTTTTGTGCCAGTACCAGGCTGTTTTTATGACTATAGCCCTGTAGTATAGTTTAAAATCTGGTATAGAGATCCCTCCTGTGTAGCTCTTTTCACTCAGGATTGATTTGGCTATTCGGGGTCTTTTGTTTCTCCAAATGAATTTAAGAACTTTTGTTTCCAAGCCTGTGAAGAAACTCTTGGGGATTTTGATTGGGATTGCATTAAATCTATACAAGAGTTTTGGTAAAATGGACATTTTTACAATGTTAATTTTCCCAATCCATGAGCATGGGAGGTTTTTCCATCTTCTGAGGTCTTCTTCAATTTCTTTCTTTAAGGGTTTAAAATTTTTGTTGTAGAGGTCTTTGGTGTCTTTGGTTAGGTTTGTTCCTAGGTATCTTATTGTTTTTGAGGCTATTGTGAGTGGGAAGGTCTCTTTGAATTCTTTCTCCAGTTGCTTGTTCTTGGTGTAAAGAAAGGCCATTGATTTTCTAAGGTTAATTTTGTATCCTGCCACTTTGCTGAAGCTGTTAATCGTTTCTAGGAGTTTTCTGGTGGAGTTTTTTGCATCTCTTAAGTAAACAATCATATCATCAGCAAATAGGGATAGTTTGACTTCCTCTTTTCCAATTAGTACTCCTTTAATATCCTTTTCTTGCCTTATTGCTCTAGCAAGTGTTTCAAGCACTATATTGAAGAGGAGTGGTGATAGGGGGCAGCCTTGCCGAGTTCCTACCTTTAAAGGGAATGTTTCCGTCATTTCCCCATTTAGGATGATATTGGCTGTGGGTTTCCTGTATATGGCTTTGATTACATTGAGGAATGATCCCTCCAATCCAATTCCTTCTAGGACTTTAAGCATGAAGGGATGCTGGATTTTGTCAAAGGCTTTTTCAGCATCAATTGAGATGATGGTGTGGTTTTTGTCTTTGATTCCGTTTATGTGTTTGATGATGTTTATTGATTTTCGTATGTTGAACCATCCCTGCATCTCTGGTATGAATCCAACTTGGTCATGATGGATGATCTTCTTGATGTGGGTCTGTATGCGATTTGCCAGTATTCTGTTTAGAATTTTGGCATCTGTGTTCATGAGGGAGATGGGTCTATAATTCTCCTTTTTAGTTGTATCTTTGCCTGGTTTTGGTAATAGAGTGATGTTGGCTTCATAGAAGGAATTTGGGAGAATTCCCTCTGATTGTATACTTCTAAACAGTTTCAGAAATAATGGTTGTAGGTCTTTTTGAAATGTTTTATAGAATTCTGCTGTGAAACCGTCTGGGCCTGGGCTTTTTTTAGTTGGGAGGCTTCTTACTACATCCTCTATTTCTTCATATGTTATGGGTCTGTTTAAGCTGCTGGTCTCCTCTTGGCCAAGCTTTGGTGATTCCCAAGATTTCAGATATTCATCCATTTCTTCTAGATTTTCAAACTTGGTAGAATATAGGTTCTTGTAATATTCCCATATAATTTTCTTGATCTTTTCCTTGTCCGTTGTGATATTTCCCTTTTCATCACAGATTGTATTGATTTGGAGTTGTTCCTTCTTTCTTTTTGTTAACTGGGCTAGAGGTCTGTCTATCTTGTTTATTCTTTCAAAGAACCAACTTTTGGCTTCATTGATTTTTTGTATTGTTTTCTTTGTTTCTATTTCATTGATTTCTGCTCTGATTTTTGTTATTTCTTCCTGTCTGTTGCGTTTAGGGTTCATCTGTTGTTGCCTCTCAAGTGCTTTTAGCTGTAGTGTTAGATCATTCACTTGTGCTCTTTCTGTTTTTCTAATGTAGGCACCCAGGGCTATAAATTTCCCTCTTAGGACTGCTTTTAAGGTATCCCATAAGTTTTGTTGTGTTGTATTGTCATTGTCATTCAGTTCCAGGAATGTTTTTATTTCTTTCTTTATCTCTTCCTTGACCCATTCATTATTCAAGAGTGTGTTGTTTAGTCTCCATGTGTTCTTGTAGGCAGGAGGGCTTGTCCTGGTGTTGATGTTGAGCTTCATTGCACTGTGGTCTGACAGGATGCATGAAATTATTTCAATCTTTTTGTATTTGTAGAGGTTTCTTCTGTGTCCCAGGATGTGGTCGATTTTGGAGAATGTTCCGTGGGGTGCTGAGTAGAAAGTGTATTCTCTGGTATTAGGATGGAATGTTCGGTAGAGGTCTATGAGGTCCATTTGGTGTATCATATCGTTCAGTTCAGATGTCTCTCTGTTTATTTTTTGTCCTGTTGACCTATCCAAAGGACTCAGTGGGGTATTGAAATCTCCCACTATGAGTGTGCTGGGGTTAGTCTGTGACTTGTGGTCCTGGAGAATTGTCTTTATAAAGTTTGGTGCACCAGAATTTGGGGCATATATATTCATAATTGTGAAATCTTCTTGGTGGATTGTTCCTTTGATGAAAATGTAATGGCCTTCTTTGTCTCTTCTGATTTCTTTTACTTTGAAGTCTATTTTATCCGATATTAAAATAGCAACACCTGCTTTCTTTTTGGTACCATTTGCTTGGAATATTTTTTTCCATCCCTTCACTTTAAGGTGGTGCCTGTCCTTGAAGGTAAGATGTGTTTCTTGCAGACAGCATATCGATGGATTCTGTTTCCTAATCCAGTCTCCCAGTCTATGTCTTTTGATTGGGGAATTTAGTCCATTAATATTTAAGGTTATGACTGATAGGTTTGTGTTGCTTCCTTTTGCCTTATTATCCATCTGCGGTTTTGATTTAGGTTTCTACTTCTGCAGTTATGCTTTTATTGATTTCTCCTTCTAGTTGCCTGGGGTTGGTTGCTCCTTTCTTCTGTTCTTTGAATTGCTTCAAGTATTCTCTGAAGGGTTGGTTTTCCGGACATGTATTCTTTCAAGTTGTTTATGTCATGGAAGATTTTCCTCTCTCCTTCCACTATGATTGACATTTTTGCTGGGTATAGTAACCTGGGCTGGCATCCATTGTCCCTCAACACTGGGAATGCTTTGCTCCAGGTTCTTCTTGCCTTCATTGTTTGCCATGAGAAGTCCGTTGTTATTCTGATAGGTTTCCCCTTATACTTACTTTTTAAAGACCTTTTAAGGCAGATACAAGAACCTAATCCATTAGAGATTTTAAGTTGCAATCCACATTTACATATCTGGGAAAATTTTATTTTCTTTAGCCATTTTTTTTTTTGTTAAATGAATAAATATTCAGGAGAATTTAAAATAGTTACAATATAACCCACTAAAAGTTTCAGGCTAATAAAATAAATATTACAGCATTGTTAACAGCATAGTTAGAGAATCGCCCCTCGTCCAGTCTCTCAAAGCTTTCTTTGATTACATCCAACATTTTGTGTGATTTTACTATAAGAAAAAGAGAGGCATGCTGGGTGTATAATACAGAGTCATAATCCCAGCATTTGGGAGGCTGGGGCAAGAAAATCTCAAATTCAAGGACAGCCTGGGCTATACAGTGAAAGTTTAGCTAAAAAACAAAAACAAAAACAGAAACAAAAAACCGAATCAATGAACAATGAAAGCAAATAAGAAACTCAGAGAAAGAAAAGAGGTGAATCCCACAGAAGAAGAGAAAGACCGAGGTCAGGAGATCAATTTTTTAGTGATTATGAAGTCCTTTTTGTAGCGATGGCAATTGCTTGACTATGTAACTCTACCAGGAAAAGCATCATGAGTTGCATGTGAACGCAGTTTGTAGGAAGCCGACCACGTCCTGGGAGCTGCAGTTCTGGCTCTCCTCCCAGGGACTGAGCCACAGTTCCGCATTCCTCTGGTGGGCTGATGGTGCAGCAGATTGGGGGATGGAGGACTTCCTGATTTTGGGCAGCAGATTCGGCCTTCTCTGTGTGGCTGCATTCCCCACACCCCCTTCGCCCGAGGTCCTGGATTGTGCATACCGGTGGCCTTGCCTCTGTGTTGGGCTTGTGCTGGGGACAGGGGTGGGTTCTGTCATTTGCAGGTTCTAGTCTTGGGAGGACCAATTCTCTAGAATGGACTTCCCACCTCCCTTCATGGCAGCTGTGGTCTAGACTCCACACGTGCTCCAGAGCATCCAGGCCTTGATGTTGAGCCTCTCCCATTCTCAGGGACAAGAGGTTTTCCATCGTCTTTCTATTCCTCTTCTACAGCCCCAGCGAACCTTCATCTGTGCCCTACAGAACATGTAAAACACCAAACTGATCTTCTGGAGATAAAAAATAATCAGTCTAAATTTTTAAAAATTTAACTTTTATTTATTATTTTTATGTTTTTATGTGCATGAGTGTATTGCCTGCATGTGAGTGAACCCATGTCACGCAATACCCTAGAGTCAGAAGAGACTGCCGGTTCCCCTGGGACTGGAGTTATGGATGGTTGCTAGCCACCATGTGGGTGCTGGACTTGAGCCCAGGTCCTCTGTGAAAGCAGCCAGTGCTGTTAACAGCTGAGCCATTTTTCCAGCCCCTGGGAAGTTAAAATTTTTTAAGTACTTTAGTAACATAATCCATATGGCTCTCAAATTAAAAATACCTAATTGTATTCTAGGATATGAATTCATAATTCTATATGCCTAGTATAATTTTTTATTATTATTTACTGACAGAACTGTACTACCATGCTTCAACCGTGCTGTGAAATTTCTCACCATTGCTGTATTGTAAGTTTGGCATTGATTCCTCTTCCAAATTCTTCAACCTACACAATTTTTTTAATGTAATCATGTTAATTTTTTTTAAAGCAATGCTAATATAAAAAAGAGTCCTATCAGACCCTCACCAAACAGTAATAGGAAAACAAAAAAGTTTCTCTTAATAAATGCATTGGCCTTTATGTTATCTCATTTAAAAAGTAAAACAAGAACAACAAAAGTTCACAGTGACAATAACCCTACATCAAACCACTCTAGGTTGTAAAGAAACATGAAACAGAGAATGTCTAGTTATATTCTGAACTCAGAAAGACCCATTGTACTCAGTGTGAGTTAAAATAGAAAAAGACAGATGGACTCCACGCTGATAATAATTAAGATAATGATTGACGTTCTGATACAGGTGCTCTGTCCACTCTCTATTTTGAGTCTTACCTGAATTGGCCAGGTGGGTACAATTAGAGTTACCACTCTGGAAACTTTGAATCTGACCTGTAGAAGTGGGTGGTGTTCATGGTTGCATAGACACAGGCCTTTTATGTTAAGTTTACGTCAAGTGATTTCTTTGTTTAACTTTTATTTACCTGCTGCTTAGGTCTCACAAGGCACTGTAATATTTGGGTGAGATGTGAATAAGTAAATAAATGTTCAATGGAAACTTCACCATTATAAGGTACTCCACAAAGATTCTAAATTGTGATTTAGTGACATAAAGGGAATGCCTGGAAACAGTTAAAAAAAAACTGGCTTTTCTATTTTAGGAGTCATTTTATTTAGGTAATGATGCCCTTTAGGGCCCAAGATAGGAAGCATCTGGCCTTGTGCCTAGGAGCTGCCAGGGTTTCAAATATTAGATGGGAAATGATGGTGTCAGTTAATTTGGGATCTTGGTTTGGGCACAGCTCACACAGTTTCTGAACTGAGAGTGTGGTTCAGGTGCTGGGCTGCGCCCTCCAGGGAGGAGGCAAAGCACGTGCTCTTAAGATGACTGAAAACCAGCAATTCGGACACCAGGACCCTGGAGAGACCAAAATAAGACACCACGTCGCACCAAATGGACAGCAGGAAAGACAGGAGAACATCTGAGACAAGCTGGGGCCTGGCATGGGCCTTGGGCAGCCTGGGGGTGAGGGAAAGCATCCTCCAAGAGGCCAGACTTTCCTGAAATGGCCAAGTTAGATGCCTAGCATAGCGATACTGAAGACCCCAAGCAGAGGTCCTTACATATGCATAATTGAATATACAAAATACAACTCCCAGAATTATCAGTCCCAAAAGGTTAATTCAGATAGCTAACCTGCTGGGAGTTACATAGCAGGAGCTATCTCCAGCAACTGCAGACAACAAAAACACCTCATTACAGGCCTCAGAGAGGTGTCTGGTGGGCCTCTGTGCTTTCAGAAAGGAAGTGGGAAGAGAGCAACAAGCAGTCTCTTGGTTTTTAGCTTTTATCAGTTTTGCTGATGTTACTTCTCTCCTGCAGAACTATCAATGTGTAGTCACTGAAGGCTGTGTTAGGAAGAGATACACAGAGTTGCCTCTCACAGGCCAGCCAGCTGCAGTACACTGGAGTGGTCAGCCCTGCACTGGGGTTGGGAGGGTTTACTGGGCCACATCCGTGAAGGAAGGACCACTATTCATGTAGCTTATACCATAGAGTAGTTGTCCTGCATGCACAAAGCCTTGGGTTCTGTTTGATTCCCCAGTATGCTGTTGGGTGTGGTGACTCATAATTGTAATCCCAGCACTCAGGAGGTGGATGGAGGCAGGAGGATGAGAAGTTCAAGGTTGTCTATCCTTGGCTATACCGAAAGTTTAAGGCCAGCCTGGGATACCAAAGAGCCTGTCTCAGTAAAAAAAAAAATAAATAAAATAAATAAATAAATAAATAAATAAATAAAACTAAGTAATCAAAAGATGACTTTATGATACTTCTCTGTGCTAATTAATTATACATTCCCACAGACTCCAAGCCTGGATCTAGAGATGATTTAGAAAGTTTAATATTTCTACAAAAACTCTCTATAAATGTTGCTAAAAATTCCTTGGCTGTTTCATATCAAATAAAAACCTCTGGGTAAGGTTTCAAATGTATCTGAAAATTACTTATAAAGCTATTAGGAGGACCACAAAATGTAATTTAAATATAATTGTGTTACTCAAATCTGTTAATTAAAATATGCTAATGTCTTTTATGAGTTGTTCTCATAGAATACAAGCAAAGTTTTAAAGCTATTTGACTGCATAAATTGTTTTAATGACATTCTTCATCAAAACTTCTGAAAGTCTCTGATAATTCTGGTAATTAATTTTGGTTATAGTTTCTGACACCATTAGGGTTTATAAAACACTGCAACAGTAAATAGTTCAAGACTTTTTAAAAAGTGGAGTCCAATCTTAAAGATACCTATCATAAAGAGAGAAATGGGCTGCCAAAATGGCTAGGTAGATAAAGGCACTTGCCACCAAGCCTGACAACCTGAGTTCAATGCCCAGGGCCCATATGGTAGAAGGGAAGAAATGACACCTGAAAGTTACACACACACACACACACACACACACACACACACACACACGTGTGTGGCACACATCTCCCTTCCACTTACAAAAAATTAATTAATTAAAATGTGATAAAATCTTGGGGCTGGAGAAATGGTGCAGCGTTTAAGAGCACTGGCTGTGCTTACAGAAGACCTGAGTTCGATTCCCAGCACCCACATGGTGGCTAACAACTGTCCTAACTCTAGTTCCAGAGGATTTGACACTCTCTTCTGACCCCCATGGGCACTGTATGACACAGATGCACTTACACACATGTAGGTAATACATTCATACACATAAAAATAAAAATAATAAATGTGATAAAATATTGGAGAAATGATACACCTGTTCCAAATATATAGTTTTTTTTAAAGGTTTTTTTTTATTAATTTTATTTATTTCTGTATGTGTGAATGTACTGTCTGCGTGCAAGTTTGTGCACCCGTGTCGTGCAATGCCACGGAGGTCAGAAGAGGGCGTCGGATTCCCCTGGAACTGGAGTTCTCCTGGAATTGGAGTTTCAGACGGTTCTCAGCCACCATGTGGGTGCTGGGGATCGAACCCGGGTCCTCTGCAAGAGCGGTCGGCGCTCCTAACCGCTAGGCCATCTCTCCAGCCCCAATATATAGTTTTATGAGTCAAAACCTGGATGACCTATTTGTGGTTATTCTTGTTTTTCAGGACTCCCCCTGACCACCCTACCAAGTCTCAGCTTTGATCTGGTCTAGGGAGTTAGACTCTGTGAGTCTAGAAACCTGAGCCTTGCCACGACTTTCAGCTGAGTTTGGCAAATGGAGGGCGAGATTGGAGAGCAGCATGTTGGAGGAGCCATGTTGGTTCCTTCCATGAAAATGATTTCTACTGGGCCACCTGTTCACCACCAACATTATTACTTCTTCCCCCATCTCTTCCTTGCAAGAGCTGTTTAGTCTCTGCAGTTTCTGGTCCCTGTATCCCTGACCTTACCCTGATTTATTCCTTTGAACCCTCTCACAGCTCTAAAAATCTTCCCTTTGCTAGGTCTCTATTTCTGAATCATTTGGAGTGAATTCTCTTGTCTGCTTGGTCCTGTCCCAATATCTTCATACTGGATCTTGCATTTGTGTTTTTTATAAGCTGCGAATGAAATTCTAGGGCATCGATTGCTCTGTTTGTATTCTGAGCCATGTCCCCTGGGGAGATGTATTTCAAACTTTGTATGGTGTTGAGTACCAGACAGTCTGATTAAACACTGGCTTATGAGTTGTTCTATTGCATTGTGTGCAAATATTACACCTTTTTGAGGCAATAAAATCTAATCCCAAGTTATTGAGACTGCAAGAAGAGAATAAAAGATAACTGATGAAATCTAAAGATAGAATGTGCTGGCTGTCTCTGAGGTCAAGGCAATGGTCTTCAGCCTTGTATTGCTTCTGTTGTTTCCATTGCTTAGATTTATTTTCACTGAAAATTATTTTCTCACTGCTTTCTCTTTGCAAGGTAGCAAGTTTACAAACCCAGACCTCAGAATTATAAAAATATCACACAGCTGAGGTATCCACAGTTTAGTAAGCATTGGGGATTAATGGAGAACTTGTTGGGGACCCTAGCCCCAAAGCTTGGTTTAGCTGGTCAGGGGTGGCACAAGACAACGTGTAACTCCAACACGCTCCTCTGTGATGGAAGGATCCTCCTTTGAGAGCCACTGTTGTAAACATTTGCTACATACATCAGATGGTCTTTGTTGCTTGTAAAAAAAAAAAAAAGGAGGAAAAATCTACTGGGAAACATCTGTTTGCCATAAACATAAACTACCTTTCTCAAGATTGTAATTATTTGAGCCTTATTTTGTAAGCTCAATTTAAAGAAATCCTGGGAAGACAGTTGTGAAAATATTCTAGAAACATAGATGTAAATTCTTTTTTTAATGCTTTTATTGATGTTTTGTGTATTTGACATAATTTTTCAGTTCAGTTTAGGCATATTCCCTTTTCCCTTCCCCCCACCCCACCCCAGATCATGCATTCTGCCATAACTGTCCTGCATCTTTCTCTTGGTCTTTTTTTTATGTTTAGGAAATCACATTTTCCTCCATTAATTTTGTATCACTTTAAAATATGGATACATGTTCTCCACCCATATACAGTAATTGCAAAGTATGAAAATAAGTGGTTGGTGGATTCTAGAGCCTGTTGAGAGATTCACATTATAACAGCGTAGTTGCTTTCAGATAAACAGAAATTTAACAATAATGTTCAGCTTGCCTTTCTTTTTTTTAAATTTTTATTTCTGTATGTGTATGAATGTACTGTCTGCATGCAAGTCTGTGCACCCGTGTCATGCAATGCTGCGGAGGTCAGAAGAGGGCGTTGGATTCCCCTGGAACTGGAGTTCTCCTGGAATTGGAGTTTCAGATGGTTCTCGGCCTCCATGTGGGTGCTGGGGATTGAACCTGGGTCATCTGCAAGAGCGGTCAGCCCTCTTAACTGCTAGGCCATCTCTCCAGCCCCTCAGCTTGCCTTTCATCTGGGGGTTTGGTGTTAGCCCCCACAAATGAGGGAAACATTTGGCTGTTTGTTTTTCTAGGACTGTGTTAGTTCACTTATAATGGCTTAGAACTCCATCCATTTACCTGCAAAGTTCATGATGTCATCTTTCTTTACTGCTGAATATTCTTTTTTTTTTTTTTTGTTAAGTTTATTTGCTTTGCAGCTACAGAGACTTTCAAAGTCTTTGTCTTCTTTGGCATAACATTGAATCAATGTCCTGGTTACTAAGGAGAATATTACAGGGGTCTGCAGTGAAAAACAGCAACTGGGGTAGAAAGAAACACAAACTATACAGTTTGGAGAGCGAGCTTGATAATGGAGCCAAGTCATGTGCTGAAGGAGAGGCTCTCTTTGACAAGTAGATTAGAGCCATTAAGAAGAGGCCTCTAGATTTCCACTTAAACAATGGAAAGAGTACACTCAGGGCAATAACCCCCTCAGCTAAGCTTCCAATCTGTGAAAGAAAAAGTCTTAAGGAGTTTTCTACTCCTAGAAGGTCACAACATACAGAAGGTGGCAGTGGAACTTAAGAGTGTAGTTCATTTGGTTCTGGCTTTAGAGGCATGAAAGATATAAGAATAAGGGGGTCAGTTCCTCCTCTGTGGTTTCAGAGAGGTTCTGAGGCCAGGCAGTGTATGGCAGGGGAGTTCCTGCATAAAGTTCCTTCTCCAGAAGACCCTAGGAAACCAAGAGACCCTGAGAGTCCATTGAACAAAGCTGTGAAGGTTAAGCTTTCTTGGCAATGGAGACTCCATGATGTTGGCAATATCTGCCAAGGAGGTATCAGCCCAAGAGAGATGTATGCTGCATGCAGCAAAGCTGGAGGGGCTGAGCCATCTAACCTCTATGGAAGTAAAGTCCCAGACATCAGACATGGAGCTGCAAGAATTGGTGTTTGCCTTGCTGGTTTTCAGACTTGCTTTGGTCCAGTATTTCTTCATTAGGCCTCCATTCCTCCCTTTTAGAATGGGAATGTGTATTCTGTGACATTGTGTGTTAGAAGTATATAATTTGCCCTCTGATTTTACAGGGTGTTAGTTAAGAGAGTGCTTTGAGTTTCAGAAGAGACTTTGAACTCTGGACTCTTGAATAGTGTTAGGACTGTTAAAGACTATGGGGACTTTAAAAGTTGGACTAAATGCATTTTGCATTATATGTCCATGAGTCTGTGGAGGCCAGGATGTAGAATGTGGTGGTTTGAATGAATGTCCCCATAGGCTTTAAGCATCTGAACACTTTGTCCCTGGTTGGTGGTGCTGTTTTGGGAGGTTTAGGAGGTCTGGCCTTTCTGGAGGAAGCACATCACTGGGAGTGGACTTCAGCCTTGTCCATTTCCAGGTTCTCTCTCTGCTTCCTGTTTCCTGGAAGATGGGAGTGCTCAGCGTTCTGCTCCAGCCACCTCTGCCACCATGCCTCCTGCTGGATAGCTTTGGTGTCAAGTTGACACACCTGGGTTGAGGTGTGTGAGCCTCAATTGGGGAATTACCTACATTGGACTGGTCTGCGGCCATGTCTGTGGAGTATTTTCTTGATTGTTGAGTGATGTGGCAGAGTCCAGGCCACTGTGGGTGGTGCTGCCCCTGGGCAGGTTGTTGAGTTTTGTATAAGAAAGCAGGCTTAGTGTGAGCCAGGGGACCAAGCCAGTAAACAGCATCCTCCATGGCCTGTGCTTCTCCTGCTTCCAGGTTCCTGCCCTGAATTCCTACTTTGGGTTCCCTAAGTGATGAACTGTGATTGGGAGATGTAAGATGAATAAACCCTTTCCTCCCCAAGTTGGTATTGGTCAGAGTGTTTTGTCACAGCAATGGAGAAGCAAACTAGATCACCTTCCTACCATGATGGACTCCTACCCCTCAGAACCATAAACAATAAACTCTTCCTTCTATACATATATTGAAAAAAAAAAAACAAATGTGGTGAATCTGTAGATAAGTGTAAATAATTATATACAGTTTTATTTTCTTTTAATTTGAAAGATATAAAATTCTTTAAAGCAATAATTATGATATTATTTTAGGGCTTATAATATATATGTAATTTATACAAATATAACTCTATAAAATAAAAATGTAAGAACTATAAATACAAGTGGCATCTATAGCTGTAGAAAAACAAGGAGAGAGAAGGAAATGGACCTATATTGTAGTAAAGTTTCTGAGTTTTATCAGAATTACATGAGTACTGTCCTGTATTAGACTGTGATAAATTGTATTAAGAAATTGGATGCTGAGCATTGTGGCACATTCCTTTAATCCCAGCACTCAGGAGGCAGAGACAGGTGGATCTCTGTGGGTTCAAGGCCATCCTGGTCTACATAATGAGTTCCAGGCCAGCTGGGGCTTCAGGGAGACTGTAGGAGTCAAAGAGTACCTGAAGTGACAGGCTGAAGAGAAATGGCGCTTGGTCTGTAGCCAAAAGGCAGTGATTGAAGAACACAGTATGCATGCTTCAGTAACTTTTCAGATGATATGCTATGTTACCTTTTCTAGCTCATAAACAGAGCTAAGGAATGGTATCCATGCACGCAAAATTTCTTTGTTGATTTGCTCATTACTGTTATATAATCTGTCTGCTGATTGGCCCACTACTGTTATAAATATTCTTGGTTTCTAGGCTGTTGTTGTTAGTAATGGTTAGTAATTGCTAGCAATTGTTAGTAGCATTAGTAGTAGTGGAAGTTAAAAGGAACTGGTACCATTAAAAGAAACTACAAAGAACAAGTTAAACGTGTGATTAATTCCCAGTCTGCCTCTGATGATTCACGCACGCCGCTGGATGGTGCAAGAGATCCTGTCTCAAAAATATTAAAAGAAAATCACACTTCAGGGGCTGGAGAGATTGCTCAGTGGTTAGGAGCACCGACCGTTCTTGGAGAGAATCTGGGTTCAATTCCCAGCACCTACATGGTGGCTAACAGCCATCCTAACTCCATTTACAGGGGATCTGATGCCCTCTTCGGACCTTTGTGGACATTGCATGACACAGGTGTACTTACATACATGTAGGCAATATACTCATACATTCATGAAAATAAAATAGCCAGGCATGGTGGTGCAAGCCTTTAATCCTAGCACTCAGAAGGCAGAGGCAGGCAGATCTTTATGAGTTCAAGGCAAGACTGGTCTACAGAGTGAGTTCCAGGACAGCTGGGACTACAGGGAGACCCTGTCTCAAAAAGACCAAAAATAAATAAATAAATAAATAAATAAATAAATAAATAAATTTAAAAAATAAAATAATAAAATTAATTCAGACTTCAAATAACATAAATGGGTTACAAGGAAAATAATGTTAAAAATTAATGGTGTGGCTCCTGGAGGCAGGCGAGAGAGGGGCCCACAGGTCCAGTGGCTCCTAGGGCATGAAAAAAGAGCTCCTGACTAGCTGGACGAGAACTAGCTGATCTCTCCAGGACAAAATCAGAAGTGAAAACCTGAAGCCTAGACCAGCCATCGTTTCATAGCTAATAAGAAGACAATAGCTGGGTGTGGTGGCCCACGCCTTTAATCCTAGCACTTGGGAGGCAGAGGCAGGCAGATCTTTGTGTGTTCAAGGCCAGCCTGGTCTACAGAGTGAGCTCCAGGACAGCTGGGGCCACAGGGAGACCCTGTCTTGAAAAGACAAAAAAAAAAAAAAGGCAATGAAGGCACCTGAAGAATATAAGCAAAACCAGCCTTCAACAAAGAAACATTTGAGTTTCAAAGCAGAATCATAAACAAAAGAAATCTACATGCTAAAATCACAATGAAAAAACAATACCATGAAAAACCAAAGTAATAAGTCTCTGCTGAATGCTACCAATCTTGCAAAAGACTCCTATAATGAGGACCCCCCCCCGACGTAACCCAGGACACAGATCTTAAAAGAGCTATCATAAACATAGTCAAAAAATTCTGTATGTGTATGAATGTACTGTCTGCATGCAAGTGTGTGCGCCCATGTCATGCAATGCCGCGGAGGTCAGAAGAGGGCGTTGGATTCCCCTGGAACTGGAGTTCTCCTGGAATTGGAGTTTCAGATGGTTCTCGGCTGCCATGTGGGTGCTGGGGATTGAACCCGGGTCCTCTGTAAAAGTGGTCGGTGCTCTTAACTGCTAGGCCATCTCTCCAGCCCCCCAAAATTCAAGGAATTTAAAGAACATACTAATAAACCAATCAAAGAACTAAAAGAAAAGGATAAACTAAAAGAAGATAATGATGCTGGGCGTGGTGGTGCATGCCTTTAATCCTAGCACTTGGGAGGCAGAGGTAGGTGGATCTCTGTGAGTTCAAGGCCAGCCTGGTCTACATAGTGAGTTCCAGGACAGCTGGAGCTACAGGGAGACCCTGTCTCAAAAAGACAAAAAAAAAAAAAAATAAATAAAAAAAAAATAAAATAGAAGATGACAAACTTCAGAATGAATTCACAACAGATCATATAGAAATCACTGAAGAAAACTCAGGCTGAATGAAAAAGGAATGTGAACACTGCATCCAGTCAATGCGAAAGGGAGCGGAGAAAGTCCTCAGTAAAACCAATGAAATAGACTATCAGACTAGAATGATAACATGGAGGAATTGAGACCACATCAGCTCAAGTTTAGTTAGAAAAGTCTTTTCAATAAACACAAGAACGGAACTAATCAGGTAACATGGGGCCACCCTGAAAAACCACAAACCTATGTGTCAAGTTGGTATACAGGAAGGAGAAGCAATCTCAGGTAAAATGTATTGACCAGATTCTTCAACAGGAATCTGTAAGAAGAAAACTCCCCAAAACTAAGGAAAGAACCAACCATACAAATACAAGAGAGTACAAAGAACACCAGACATTAGTGATAGACACGGTGTACAGAAATTCCCCACACCATGTCATATTCAAAACATTAGGTGCTCAAAACAAAAGAGCTTAATACTATAAAGCTGTGCAAGAGAAAAACAAAGTACATATAAGGACAAAATGTCAGAATTATAGCTGACTTTCCAGTGCAACATGATGAAAATATGAAGACATTGGACCAAAGTATCTGAGTTCTATGATTATAGATGCCAACCCAGAAATCTTTTACCCAGCAAAATGTCTATATAGTAGCGAAGAGAGGAAAAGGAAACAACCTTTCATGACAAATACAACAAGCTGAAAGAATCCTATGTGCAGAAAAACAAATTCAAGATGAATACTTGAAGCAATACAAAAGAGCAGAAGAAAGAAATGGCTTAACCCTGAGTGAAAAAGACAATACAGGGGGGGATTTATACCACGACTTTCAAACACTATCATTACAGGGCTATCAGTCCGATAAAAAACAGTTTCGGTACTTGCATCATTAACAACCTGGTTGACCCAAAATGGAACAAAACTGAAGATCCAAAGGGACACTGCAATTTCAGCCATCTTCAGTTTGACAAGGGGGCCAAGCGAAGAACCAATAGGAGGAAAGAACAGGATCTTCAGCAAGTGAGTGTGGCAAAAACTGGTCACCACCGTGAGAAGAATGAAATTAAAACCCCTACCTCTCGCCCTGTACAACAAGTACCTCCCAGATGGATATAGACCTCAACGTGATGAAACCCCAAACTCTGAAGGTTATAGAAGAACAAGTTGGCAGGGGACTACCAAGACATAGGCATAGGAAAAAGACTTTCCTAAATCAGACAGCAGCTATGCACCAGATTTAGGTCTGACCAATGTGGAAATGAGACCATCATTAAAACTCAAAAGCTTCTGTACATCAAAAAAAAAAAAAAAAAATTGCCATGGCGTGTGGCACATGCTTTAAATTCCTGCCACTTTGCGGGGTTGGTAGCGGCAGGCGGATCTTTGTGAGTCAAGGCCAGCACGGTCTACAGTAGTGAGGTTCCAGGGACAAGCTGGGTGCTACAGGTAGTACCCTGTCTTGAAAAGACCAAAAAAAAAAAAAAAAAAAAAAAAACGAAAAACAATCAAGGAGGAAGAGAAATCCTACCAGACTGGGAGATTGAAATCTTCACCAATAAGTGAACCAAAGCTTGAGATTTACTCAGAATCTATAAACTACTCAACAAACAAAGAGAAAAACGACGACGAAATAAAAAAAAAAAAAAACGATGAGAGCAAAGAGCTGGAAACAGAGACTTTCACAAGTGAGGGAATAGAGATGGCTGCGATCACATCTTTAAGTGTTCAACGCACTAATAATGTAAGGTAGTGGCCAAATAAAAACCCACTTTGAGATATCATCTTACTCAATAAGAACTGGCTAGAATCAGAAGTAAAACAAATGTACCAAGTGCATTGAGGGGTTGTGGGAAAGAAGACACCTCACCAATTGCTGGTGGGAAGAATAAACTCGTACAGCCACTATGGAAAGCCAGTGTGGAGAAACCTGGAAGACTTGGAATGAATTGCCACCTGACCCAGCCTATCCACTCCTGATGCATGTACCTACCAAGATCCATCTTACAACAGAGATAATGGCACAGCCCATGTTTATTCAGCTTCTTCACTAGCACAGGAGCTTGGAACCAACCCAAATGCCCCTCAACTGATGAGTGGATAGAGAATCATGGGTACATTACACATCATGGAGTTCCTATGCAGCGGGTAACAGAAAGATGGACATCATGAGGTAGCAGGTTAAATGGTCTGGAGCTGAAGAATCACTGTGAAGTGATAGTAATAAGTCCCAGAAAACACAAAAAGAATGGTATCCCTCATCTAGTGGATGCTTAGCACCATAATACCTAAATTGTATGCGAAAACTGAGCAACGTCATATGATTCTGAAAACCAAACTGTGCTCTTATATTGTACACCCCTTAAAAAGATAACAAACAAACAGCTGGGTGTGGTGGCGCTCTTAATCCTACACTTTAATACTAAGCACTAGAGAGGCAGCGGGCATGCCTCGTTTATGAGTTCAAAGCTCAGCCTGGTCTACAGAGTGATTTGTTCCAGGCAGCTTCGGGATACAGGAGGACCCTCTGTCTTGAAACAAAGACCAAACAAAACAAACAAACAAACAACCAAAAAAAAGAAATGGTATACCCAAGAAGCCAAAAAAAAAAAATAATAAAATAAAAAAAAAACATGGGTATACCTGTGGAAATACAAACCTAGAAATGAATGCAAACAGACAAACTAAAATGATGGAAAACAATAATCACATTCTCTTCAATAATATCTTAACATTGTGGGACCAAACTCCTCCAATCAAGCGGGACACCAGACTAGTAGCTACGGATGTTAAGAAACAAAGTCCATCTTTTTGTTATTGTCTGCAAGAAACCCTATCTCACCTTCAAGGACAGGCCCTACTTATTAAGTGAAAGGATGGAAAAAACTATTCCAAGAATACATATACTAAATAAGGGAGGTATCCAGACACAAAGCACTTTCCAACTTACAAAGTAATCAGAAAGAGGGACACTTATTCTTTGTCTTATGTCTTTATTCTATTTTATTTATTTATTTTATTGTTTATATACATATATCTATTAATATTTGTACAATATTATGTTACAAAACCAATCTAGACCCATTCCACATTCCTGCTCCCCCCACCAAGCTCATGCATTCTGCCAAAACAAGTTTTATCTTTTTCCAGTTCTTTGCTCAAAATTCCCGATATAGAAGTTGACTGGTTTTGAGCAGAAGTTACATTTCAGTGTCAGTTTTTGATTGCCAGTCTTTGTTGTTTTGTCATGTTGTTTTTTTCAATATGCACGTTTTTTTTTTTTTTATTCTTTTCCAAGAATAAAAATTAAAAAAGTATCATAATCATGAATATAAACTTCAACAATCTGTGCACCGACCTTCATAAACCCAATTCTTAAGGCACTCAAGGAAGTTAATTGCCAACAACCAATAGTAGGGGGACTTCACTACTTCCACTGTTCATGAGACAGGTCAACACATCACAGAATAAACAGAGAGGACATCTGAACTGAACAATTATGAGACACTAATGGGACCCTAACACAAACATTACCAAATATTCCACCCACAGCTACCAAGAGATTATTTCTATTAGGCACCCCCATGGATAGCTTTCTCCAAAATGACCACTCGGTGGTCCAAGACCCATGCCTCGCTCCCCATGAATCTCCTGACAAGGGGTGAAGGCGGTGGGGTGGGAAGACCACTAGCGCAGCCTCCAGAAGATTGTGGCCTTACTTGCAAAATCTCTTCAAGCAAGCATCACACAACTGTATAAGCTCAAGCAAATCTCTTTATTCTAAGATCTCCTTATGGCAGCCTCGTATACCAAGTCTTACTTTATTGCCATGTTAAAGTTTATATAGGGAGAAGCACATGGCTCTCAGAAAGTCAACAAAAAGGGCCAGGATTCTAAGGATGCCTCATGGGTGCTTACAAGAGATGGGGAAGCTTCATAGATCAAGACTTTGGGTGAATTAAACTTTGGGGGAAGGCAGTTAGCCATTAAGAGCATCCATAAATCCTGGTAAGAGTAAGAAAGACAGTTTAGCAAATAACATGATGCACTCAAGTCCTATTCTAAGGTATACACTAATTAGGAGAATAAGCACTAACTGGAGGAGATACGATTTAAGGGGCTGGCAGATGATAGCTACAATTAGGCACCGACTGCTCTTGCAGAGGACCCAGTTTCAATCCCCAGCACCCAAAAAAAGGCATAAACCGTCTGTAACCTCCACATTCTAAGCGATAACTCCAGTTCCCGGGGAATCCGAGAAGACCTCTCTACTCTGAGCATTGGCGATTGCACTGACACGGGTGACAAAACCTACATGCAGACAGACATATATATACACATACAAAAATAAACTAAAATAAAAAAAGAAATATATTAAATCATACTGGATGACTTCCCCAGATAGTTTTCCACATGGAACAAGGAATCTAGGGCTTAGAAGCTGCATCCCTTTGGTGTTCCATTGACAGGGCTATTTAATGGCTGTTTAGTAGCCATTTCCTTGCCTGGGCTTGAGTTTGCGTAGCTCTTCAGAAACTCGTGAATTCCCATTTATCTTAAACTTACAACCTTGAGAACAGAGACTGAAGCACGAAATAACCTCAAAAAAAACAACACAAAATGAACATGAGAGCACACACGGTGGTGGGCACAGTGCAGGCCCCTCATAAGGTGGCACTGTTGTGAGCTTTGGGGCCTAGATCACCCTGGAACCTCCCAGCTCAGGTTCCCAGAGAGACCATGGTGTGGTTGACAACTTGAAAAGGGCACAGCAGGTCCACAGGGTACCAGTGTGAAAAAAAAAAAAAAAAAAAAAAGAAACAATCAAGGAAGTGAAGAGAAATCCCACAGACTGGGAGGAAATCTTCGAAATCTTCACCAAAGATACATGTGACAAAGCATTGATTTCCAGAATCTATAAACTACTCAAAAAACAAAGAAGAAAATAAATGACCGACCGACTCAATAGATGGAGCAAAGAGCTGAACAGAGACTTCACAAGTGAGGAATTAGAGATGGCTGAGAAACATCTTAAGGTGTTCAACGTCACTAATAGTTAAGGAAGTGCAAATTAAAACCACTTTAAGATATCATCTTACTCCAATAAGACTGGCTAGAATCAAGAAAACAAATGATACCAAGTGCTAGAGAGGTTGTGGGGAAAGAAGAACACTCATCCATTGCTGGTGGGAATGTAAACTCGTACAGCCACTATGGAAAGCAGTGTGGAGAACCCTCGGAAGACTTGGAATGAACTTGCCACCTGACCCAGCCATACCACTCCTGGGCATGTACCTACAAGACTCATCTTACCACAGAGATACATGCACAGCCATGTTTATTTCAGCTCTCTTCACAATAGCAAGGAGCTGGAACCAACCCAAATGCCCCTCAACTGATGAGTGGATAGAGAATATGTGGTACATCTACACAATGGAGTTCTATGCAGCGGTAAAGAAAGATGACATCATGAGCTTTGCAGGTAAATGGCTGGAGCTAGAAGATATCATGCTGAGTGAAGTAATACAGTCCCAGAAAAACAAAAAATGAATGGTATCCCTCATCTGTGGATGCTAGCACCAATTACCTAATTGTATGGCAAACTGAGCAACGTCAATATGATCTGAAAACAACTGTGCTCTTATATTGTTAACCCCTTAAAAAGATAACAAACAAACAAGCTGGGTGTGGTGGCGCACTCCTTTAATCCTAGCACTTGGGAGGCAGAGGCAGGCAGATGTTTATGAGTTCAAAGCCAGCCTGGTCTACAGAGTGAGTTCCAGGACAGCTGGGACTACAGGGAGACCCTGTCTTGAAAAAGACCAAACAAACAAACAAACAAACAAACAAAAAAAGAAATGGCTATACCCAAGAAGCCAAAAAAAAAAATAAATAAATAAAAAAAATAAATGAGGGTATACCTGTGGAAATACAAACCTAGACCAAGAATGCAAACAGAAACTAAAATGATGGGAAACAATATACATCTCTCAATAATAACTTTAAATATTAGTGGACCAAACTCTCCAATCAAGAGACACAGACTAGTAGAATGGATTAAGAAACAAAGTCCATCTTTTTGTTGTCTGCAAGAAACCCATCTCACCTTCAAGGACAGGCACTATCTTAAGGTGAAAGGATGGGAAAAATATTCCAAGAAAATAGTACTAAAAAGGAAGTTATCAGACAAAATAGACTTCAAACTAAAATTAATCAGAAGAGGGACACTTATTCTTTTTTTTATGTTTTACTTATTTTATTTATTTATTTTATTGTTTTATACATATATATATATATATATTTGTACAATATTATGTTACAAATCAGATCTAGACCCATGTCCCCCTCTCTAGCTCCCCACCCCACCAAAGCTCATGCATTCTGCCAAACAAGTTTTTCATCTTTTTCTCAGTCTTGCTCAAAATTCTCGATATAGAAGTTGACTGTTTTGAGCAGAAGTTTACCATTTCAGTCAGTTCTTTGATGCAGTCTTTTTGTTGTTGTTGTCATTGTTGTTTTTTTCAATATGGGCCACTCACTTCATTCTTATCAAAGGAATAATTAAAAAAGATATCATAATCATGAATATATACACTTCAAACTCTGGTGCACCGAACTTCATAAACCCAATTCTACAGGCACAGAGTAATGCCAACACACCAATAGTAGGGGACTTCAATACTCCACTGTTTCCATTAGACAGGTCAACCAGATAAAGAATAAACAGAGAGACATCTGAACTGAACAATATGAGACACTAAATGGACCTAACAAACATCTACCAAATATTCCACCCAAGCACCAAAGAATATACTTTCTATTCAGCACCCCCATGGAACTTTCTCCAAAACTGACCACTGCGGGGGTCCAGACCCATGCCTCGCTCCCCATGAATCTTGACAAGAGTGGTGGGAAGACCACTAGGCAGCCTCCAGAAGATTTGGCCTTACTGCAAAATCTCTTCAAGCAAGCATCACACAACTGTATAAGCTCAAGCAAATCTCTTTATTCTAAGTCTCCTTATGGCAAGCCTCTATACCAAGTCTTACTTTATTGCCATTGTTACAAGTTTATATAGGGAGAAGCACATGGCCCTCAGAAAGTTCACAAAAAGGGCTAGGGTTCTAAGGAATGTGCTTCACATAAAGGAGATGAGGAGAGAGAATTCCAAGAGATAAGACCTAGGTGAATTAACAACCTTAGGGGAAGGCAGTTAGCCATTAAGAGCATCCATAAATCCTGGTAAGAGTAAGAAAGACAGTTTAGCAAATAACATGATGCACTCAAGTCCTATTCTAAGGTATACACTAATTAGGAGAAAAGCACTAACTAGGAGGAGAAATATATTAAGGGGCTGGAGAGATAGCCTAGCACCGACTGCTTTTGCAGAGGACCCAGTTTCAATTCCCAGCACCCACATGGCTGCTGAGAACCGTCTGTAACTCCAATTCCAGGAGAACTCCAGTTCCAGGGGAATCCGAGACCCTCTCTGACCTCTGAGGCATTGCACGACACGGGTGCACAAACCTACATGCAGACAGTACATTCATACACATACAAAAATAAATAAAATAAAAAAAGAAATATATTAAATCAAATGGAGACTTCCCAGAATAGTTTTCACATGGAACAAAGGAATTTAGGGCTTAGAAGCTGCATCCCATTTGGTGTTCCATTGACAGGGCTATTAATGAGCTGTTTTAGTAGCCCATTTCCTTGCCTGAGCTGAGTTGGTACCTCAGAAACTCCTGAATTCCATGTTATTCTAAATTAACAAAATCTGAGATACAGCAGACTGAAGCACAGAACAAACCTCAAAAAAAACAAAAAATGAAATTGAGAGCACCACGGTGTGGGCACAGTGCAGTGCCCCTATAAGGTGGAACTGTCTTGGAGCTTTGGGGCCCTAGACTCACCCCTGGAACCTCCCAGCTCAGGTTCCAGAGAGCACCATGGTGTGGGTGCACCTAGACAAGGGCACAGCAGGTCAACAGGGTACCAGTGTGCAGGCTAAAGGAGCAACCCCCCCAAAGCTGGTGGTGCTGTGGGGTGGACTATCTAGCAGGCACAGTATTAGTGAATCTCATCTGCACAGCCAATGTTGATACACCAGAATCCAAAAACACAAACAAACAAACAAAAATAAACAGATCCACATGCCAAAGACAGAACAACAACAACAAAAACAACACGGGGGAAAAGCTCATAATAAATCCACACTGAACACTGTCAGTTTGACGGAAGCCTCCTATAATGAGATCTCCCTGGAAGGAAACCAAGACACAGACCATAGAAGAACAATTGTGGACATATTCAAAGAAATCAAAGAATATAAAGAACAAATCAGAGAACTAAGGGGAGAAAAATGAAAAACTCAGGAAGGTTGTAAAATGAAAGAATGATAAACACTGAAAAGAACTAGAGGGAGACAATGACAAACTCCAAAGAGAACCAGAGGAAGAGAATGACAAACTCCAAAGAGAACTAGAGGGAGAGAATGACAAACTCTGAAAAGAACTAGAGGAAGAGATACACAATCTCCAAAAAGAACTAGAGGGAAAGAGGGACAAACTCTGGAGATCCCATGCTGAAATGAAAAAAGAAAGAGACCAGAGAAGCAAGGAGCTATAAGTAGAAAATGACAAACTCCAAAAGGAAATGGAAATACTAAAGAAATCACAGGAAGAAATGAAAAAGGAAATTGAACATTCATCCAAACAACAGGAAAGGATTGGAGAAAGCCTCAGAAGCAGAATGGATGAAGCAGAAAATAGAATATCAGACTTGCAGAATAACACGGAACAACTAAAATGCTCAAGTGAAGATTATGAAAAAATTTAAAAAACAAAAGGGTGGAATAAGCAGGAAATGTGGGATACTATGAAAAGACCAAATCTCCACATCATAGGGACAGAGAAAGGAGAAGAATCCCAAGACAATGGTATTGATCAGATCTTCAACAGGATAATTGAAGAAAATTTTCCCAAATTGAAAAAAGACTAACCTATACAAATACAAGAAGCACATAGAACACCAAATACTCAAGACCAGAAAAGAAACTCCCCACGCCATATCATAGTTAAAACGCTAGATGCTCAAAACAAAGACAAAATACTGAAATCCACATGAGAAAAACAACAAATTACATACAAGGAGAAACCCATCAGAATTACAGCTGACTTCTCAGTGCAAACTATGAAAGGCAGAAAAACGTGGACCAAAGTATTCCCAGTGCTAAATGACTTTAGATGACAACCCAGACTACTATATCCAGCAAAAATGTCAATTATAGTTGAAGGAGAAATAAAAATATTTCATGACATAAACAAGATGAAAGAATACATGTCAGAAAAATTAACGCTTCAGAAAAATTCTTGAAGCAATTCAAAGAACTATCCCCAACCAACTAAAGAGGGAACTAATAAAAGCATAACAGCATAAATACAAACCTAGACCAAGAACACAAACCAAGAATAGGTTAAAGGAAGCAACACACATATCTCAATAATGACCTTAAATATTAATGATTTAAACTCCTCAATCAAGTCAAAAGATATAGACTGGGAGAATGGATTAGGAAACAGAATCCAGCCAGGTGTGGTGGCGTACGCCTTTAATCCTAGCACTCGGGAGGCAGAGGCAGATGGATATTTGTGAGTTCAAGGCCAGCCTGGTCTACAGAGTGAATTCCAGGATAGCTGGGGCTACAGGGAAACCCTGTCTTGAAAAGACCAAAAAAAAAAAAAAGGAAACAGAATCCATCTATATGCTGCCTACTACAAGAAACCCATCTCACCCTCAAGGATAGACACCAACTCAAAGTGAAAGGATGGAAAAAAATATTCCAAGCCAATGGTACCAAAAAGCAAGCAGGAGTTGCTATTCTAATATCAGACAAAATAGACCTCAAAGTCAATAAGAAGAGACAAAGAGGGCCATTATATCCTTATCAAAGGAACAAGTAACCAGGAAGACATCACAATCCTAAATGTTTATCCACCAAACTCAGGTGCACCAAACTATATAAACACAATTCTGCAGGTCCCCAAGACACAGATTAATCCCAACACACTAATAGTGGGAGACTTCAATACCCCACTGAGCCCCTGGGATAGATCATCTGGACAAAAAATAAACAGAGAGACATTTGAACTGAAAAATACAATACAATAAATGAACCTCACAGACATCAGACCACAGTGCAATAAAGCTCAATATTAACACCAGAATATGCCCGGCTACTTGAGGTCTACAAATCCAGGGTGGCTGGGTGGTTGGCACTATGAGCTCCATTGGCACCATGTATGACCTGTTAGCCTCTACTTTCTCTCCTGATGGAAGAATTTTTCAAGTGGAATGTGCCATGAAGGCAGTAGAAAACAGTAGTACAGCTATTGCAATCAGATGTAAAGATAGTGTTGTCTTTGGTGTAGAAAAATTAGTTCTTTCTAAACTTTATAAGGAAGGCTCCAACAAACAACTATTTAATGTTGATCGACATGTTGGATTGGCAATAGCAGGTTTATTGGCAGATGCATGTTCATTAGCAGACATAGCAAGAGAAGAAGCTTCCAACTTTAGGACTAACATGCTTACGCGCTCTACAGTGCTGTTTGACCTTTTGGCTGCAGTTTTACATTAGAGTCTTACAGTGAAAATGACAGTGCTCAGCTCCATATGATTGACCCAGCAGGTGTTTCATATGGTTATTGGGGCTGTGCCATTGGCAAAGCAAGGCAAGCTGCAAAGACAGAGATAGAAAAGCTTCAGATGAAAGAAACGACCTGCCATGATGTAGTTAAAGAAGTTACAAAAATAATTTACATACTATATGATGAAGTTAAGGATAAAGCTTTTGAACTGGAGCTCAGCTGGGTTGGTGAATTAACTAAAAGAAGACATGAAACTGTTCCAAAAGATATAAAGGAAGAAGCAGAGAAATATGTGAAGGAATCATTGAAGGAAGAGATGAGTCAGATGATGACAATAGGTAACATTTTCTTTCATCTATGTTGTTTTACATTTTTGACAGTTCCATGTAACTGTTTAGCACCATGGATTATACATATCCACTGACTAATTTTCATTAAATATTTGTCTTATAAAAAAAGAATAAGCCCAACTAGCTACAAAAACACATGGAGACTAGGGGGCTGGAGAGATAGCCTAGTGGTTAAGAGTGCTGACTGCTCTTGCAGAGGACCCAGGTTCTATCCCCAGCACCCACATGGCAGCTGAGAACCAGTTCCCGGGGAATCCGACACCCCCTTCTGACCTCCACAGCATTGCACGACATGGGTGCACAAACCTGCATGCAGACAATACACTCATAAACATATGAAAAAAAAAAACACATGGAGACTACACAACGCAATCCTGAATAATGAATAGGTCAGGGAAGAAATAAAGAATGAAATAAAAGTATTCATGGTACTAAACAAAAAAGATAATACAACACAACAAAACCTGTTGGATACTTTAAAAGCAGTCCTAAGAGGGAAAATTTATAGCCCTAAGTACCCACATTAAAAAAAACAGAAAGGGAACAAATAAGTGATCTAACACTATAGCTAAAAACACTTGAGAGACAACAACAAATGTATCCTAAACAGAACAGACAGGAAGAAATAACTAAAATCAGAGCAGAAATCAATGAAATAGAAACAAAGAAAACAATACAAAAAAATCCATGAATCCAAAACCTGTTTCTTTGAAAAGATAAACAAGATAAGCAGAACTCTATCTCAGTTAACCAAAGAAAGAGCAACTCCAAATTAACAGTATTCGTGATGAAAAGGGAAACATCACAACACATAAAAGATCCAGACAGTTATATGATAGTACTTCAAAAATCCATATTCTACAAAGTTGGAAAACCTAAGAGAAATGGATGAATATCTGAAATCCTGGGAACCAACAAAGCTTAACCAAGAGAAGGTTGACAGTTTAAACAGACCCATAACATTTGAGGAAATTGAAAACGTAATAATAAAAAAAAACCCTCCCCACTAAAAAAAGCCCAGGCTCAGATGGTTTCACAGCAGAATTCTATAAAACATTTAAAGAGGTCTTACAACCATTATTACTCAAACTGTTGAGAAGGATACAAACAGAGGGAAATCTCCCAAACTCCTTCTATGAAGCCAGCATCACTCTAATACCAAAACCAGGCAAAGACACAACCAAAAAAGAAAACTATAGACCCATCTCATTAATGAACACATACAAAAATTCTCAACAAAATACTTGGAAATCACATACAGACCCACATCAAAAAGATCATCCATCATGACCAAGATGGATTCATACCAGAGATGCAGGGATAGTTCAACATACATAAATCAATAAATATCATAAAACACATAAGTGGACTGAAAGACAAAAATCACACAATCATCTCGATTGATGCAGAAAAAGGCTTTGACAAGATCCAGCATCCCTTCATGTTTAAAGTCCTAGAGGGAATTGGACTGAAGGGAACATTCCTAAATATAATCACAACCCTATACAACAAACCCACAGCCAACATCCTAAATGGAGAAAAATTAGAACCATTCCCCTTAAAGGCAGGAACCTGGCAAGGCTGCCCCCAATCACCACTCCTCTTCAATATAGTGCTTGAAACGATTGCTAGGGCAAAAAGGCAGGAAAGGGAAATTAAAGGAGTACTAATTGGAAAAGAGGAAGCTAAGCTATCCCTGTTTGCAGATGATATGATAGTTTACCTGAGGGATGCTAAAAACTCCACCTGAAAACTCCTAGAAATGATTAAGAGCTTCAGTAAATTAATGTAGAAAAAAATCCATAGCTTTTCTTTACACTAACAAGAAGCAACTGGAGAAGGAATATAAGGAGACCTTCCCTCTCACAATAGCCTAAAAAAAATATACCTGGGAATAAACCTAATGAAAGACACCAAAGATCTCTACAACAAAAATTTTAAACCCCTTTGTGGCGGTTTGAATGAGTGTCCCCCATAGGCTCTAGGTATTCAGACATTTGTCTCCAGTTGGTGGTGCTGTTTCTGGAGTCTTAGAAGGTGTGGCCATGCTGGGGGAAGTGTGTCACTGAGGGCGGGCTTAGTGAGCTTAACAAGCCTCGTGCTCTACAGTTGCTCCTCTCTGCTTCCTGTGCTCTTTGCGATATGTGACCCGCTGCTCTGGATCCGGCCACCACGCCTCCCGCCACAATGGACTAATTCCCTGGAACCGCCAATTGTAAGCTCAAATAAACTCTTCCTTTTATAAGTTCCTTGGTCTGGTGTTTTATCACAGCAACAGAAAACTGACTAATACACCCCTGAAGAAGGAGATTGAAGATGACATCAAAAGATGGAAAAACCTCCTATGTTCATGGATTAGAAAAGTTAATATAGTAAAAATGTCGATTCTACCCAAATTAATATACAGATTCAATTCAATCCCTATTAAAATTCCCAAGAGTTTCTTCACAGACTTTTTAAAAAATCCTTAAATTCATATGGAAAAACAAAAGACCCCGAAGAGCTAAAGCAACCCTGAGTGAAAAATGAAATACAGGGTGGGGGGATCACCTTACCAGACTTCAAGCTACATTACAGGGCTATAGTCATAAAGACAGCCTGGTACTGGCACAAAAACAGACCTACTGACCAATGGAACAAAATTGAAGATCCAAACTTGAGCTCATACAATTTAGGCCACCTCATATTTGACAAAGGGGCAAAAAAAACTTAATGGAGGAAGGATAGTATCTTCAGCAAATGGTGCTGGCAAAACTGGATCACCATTTATAGAACAAAATTAAACCCCTACCTCTTACCCCATAAAAAAAAAAGACAGCTCCAAATGGATCAAAGACCTCAATGTGAAACCCAAAACTCTGAAGGTGATAGAAGAAAAAGTTGGTAGGAATCTACAAGACATAGGAGTAAGAAAAGACTTTCTTTTTTTTAGTCTGCTGCCAACTTTTTCTTCTATCACCTTCAGAGTTTGGGGTTTCACGTTGAGGTCTTTAATCCATCTGGAGTTGACTTTTGTACAGGGCGAGAGGTAGGGGTTTAATTTCATTCTTTTATTTATTTATTTATTTATTTATTTATTTATTTTTTTTATTTTTCTGCTTTAAGCTGAATTAGAAAAAAAAAAAAACCCTAAATTCAAATAGAAAAAAACAAAAGACCCCAGATAGCCAAAGCAACCCTGAGCAAAAAGAGTAATGCAGGGAGATTACTAAACCAGATTTTAAACTATATCATGGAGCTATACTCATAAAAACAACATGGTACTGATACAAAAATAGACCCATAGATCAATGGAACAAAATTGAAGACCCAATATCAGCCACCTGGTATTTGACAAAGGAGCCAAGAACACTCAATGGAGGAAAGGCAGTATCTTCAGAAAACGGTGCTGGCAAAACTTGATCACCACTTGTAGAAGAATGAAACTAAACCCTTACCTATAGCAAAGATACATGCACAACCATGTTTACTGAAGCTCTTTTCAAAATAGAGATGAGCTGGAAACAACCCAAGTGTCCCTCAGCTGATGAATGGATAATGAAAATGTGGTACTGTTGTTCAATGTCTTTGAGTCACCCGTGACCACATTCCACACGTGGTTCTTCCTTCCTTCCTTGGCTCAGCTCCAGGACTGTACCCTGCTTGCAGGCCAACAGTCTCTAGGCTTAGCTCTGGCAAGGAGGGGGGAAGGGAAACCTCAGAAAATGATGGTGGAAAATGAATGGACTCATACACAACAGAGAGCGGGGAGGAAAGTATCTCAGTTTTATTTCTGTCAGTGAGGTCTATATATTGAAGACTACTGTGCTCTGGGCAAGGAAGTGGGGGCGGGAGAATGTGAAATGAGGAGAAGGGAAGTGGGAGCCGAGCCGTTTGGGCTCCTACCAGGGACTCTACTGTTTGTGTAAACAGTAAGCTGGAGGCTTGACATCAAAGGAAGAGGCCGACAGGGTTAGGAATTTGCAGAAGTAGGCGAGGCAGGAAAAGGCTGCCTGCCTCGAGCCAAG
The DNA here is from genome assembly GCA_009823505.1 of Rhizomys pruinosus. NCBI lineage: Eukaryota > Metazoa > Chordata > Mammalia > Rodentia > Spalacidae > Rhizomys > Rhizomys pruinosus. Next base: position 809,607 of record VZQC01015648.1, read on the forward strand.
CAAACTCCTATTCTTACACTGGTACATTTACATAATGGAGTTCTAAGCAGCAATAAAGATGACATCATGAATTTTGCAGGCAAATGGATGGAACTAGAAGTTGTTACGCTAAGTGAAGTAACACAGTCTCAGAAAAACAAATGGCATATGGTGTCCCTCATTTATGGATCTTAGCACAAAATCCTTATATGTAAGTCAAGGTGAGTAATTTGTTAGTAAAAAATAATACATTGACTGATATTACTACAGATATAGCCTGAAGTTTATGTCTTTATTTTCCTAAGTTCTAAGATTTATGAGGAAGAATAAAGGTTTTCCTTAAAAGTACATTAAAACATAAAAAAAGAAACAACAGAACACTGTCCCCTTCTCAGGTGCAAGATCTCTAGCATTTTATAGGATTTATCCTCAACCCTGTGTTATTTGCTATAGGGTCTGTGAGTGTCCTCTACATTTATGTATTCATTTTTTCTTTTTGTCTTTTTGAGACGGTCTCCCTGTAGCCCCAGCTGTCCTGGAACTCCATAGACCAGGCTGGCCTTGAACTCACAGAGATCTGCCTGCCTCTGCCTCCCAAGTGCTGGGATTGCAGGCGAGAGCCACCATGCCAGGCAAGTGTTCTAAATTTTTATCTGCACAGGTTGCCTGAGGGTGCAGAGGGTATTTCTGTACAAACCATCCTACAAAATGCTCTGTGTCACCTATTCTGACCACTTCAACATGCAACCACAGCTCTTTAGTAAGTACCCAGTTTCCTGAGTTGAACAGATTTCTGAACTGAGTTGAGCCGATCAACCATCATTCTTCTGTTGATGTGATAAAACATCATGACCAAGGCAACTTATAGAAGGAAGATATTATTGGGGCTGGAGAGATGGCCTAGCAGTTAAGAGCTCTGACTGCTCTTGCACAGGACCCGGGTTTGATCCCCAGCACCCACATGGCGGCTGAGCACCGTCTGTAATTCCAATTCCAGGAGAACTCCAGTTCCAGGGGAATCCGACACCCTCTTCTGACCTCTGTGGCATTGCACGACATGGGTGTACAAACCTACATGCAGACAGGACATTCATACACATAAATAAATAAAATTTAAAAAAGAAAAGAAGGAAGATATTTTATATTCTACTATATTTGGGCTTATGGTTGCAGAGGGATGAGTCAATCATGGTGGGGAGTGGTAGGATGCAGCAGGAAGTAGAAAGCACATATATATAAGCTTGCACAGGAAGAACAAGGCTGTGAAGTCTCTAACATCACCCCCAGTGATGTGCTTCCTCCAGCAAGGCCACAACCTCTATGACCGTCGCAAACAGTGTCATAACCTGGCCAAGTGTTCAAATACTTGACCCTATGGTGACGTTTTTCATTCAAAGCACCAGAAGACACTGGACGTCAGTAAAGCTGGGTCATACTGAATTAATAGAAAGGGTGTCCTAGAACCATCACTAAGTAATAGGGACTTGAAGAAAAGAAGGGAAACTTTCATTAACTTCTTTTTTTCATATATTTTTATTGTTATTAAACTTTTTCATACATCATACATCATTTCTCAATCCAATTTAGACTCATTTCCCTTTCCATGGCCCCCACCCCACCATTAACTTTGAAGTCCACCATATCAAATGAACAGAGCTGTTCTGTACAGAGAAAGCTCTCCTTTCACGACTGTGCTGGATAGCTTTGGTTGTCAACTTGACATACCTGGTTTGGAATCTCAATTGGGGAATTGCCTCCATTGGACTGGACTGCACCCATGTCTGTGGGATATTTTCTTGACTGTTGAGTGTTGTGGGAAGGCCCACCCCATTGTGGGCGGTGCCACCCCTGGGCAGATTGTTGTGTATTGTATAAGAAAACAGGCTGAGTATGGGCCAGGGGAGCAAGCCAGTGAGCAGTGTTCCTCCATGGTCTCTACTTCAGCTCCTGCCTGCAGGTTCTTGCCCTGAGCTCCTTCCTGGGGTTCCCTAAGTGATAAACTGTGATCTGGGAGATGTTAGACCAATTACTCCTTTCCTCCCCCCAAAACAATTCACCAAGTGATTAATAATCATAAAAGAGCTGAAAAGACTATATTTATATTATAAAATGGAGTATAAGTCACAAAATATTCCTAGAAACAAAAAGACATTTTATTATGATAAAGGGCCAACATATCAGGAAAATATAATAACTTATTATTATTGTTTTTATGTGTATGGATGTATATTGCCTGCATGTGTGTAAGTGCAGCCCTGTTGTGGAATTCCCATAGAAGTCAGGAGAGAGCATTGGATCTCCCAGAACTGGAGTTAAGACACTTGTCAGCTGCCATGTGGGTGCTGGAAATCGAACCTAGGTACTCTGAAAAAGCAGCCAGTGCTCATAACTGCTGAGCCATCTCTTCATGTCAGGAAAACATAATAATTATGAAAGTATATGTGCATAAAGATAGCTCCAAAATACTCTTCGTAAATAATGACTAGGTGCAATTTATCCCAGGGGTACAAGGTTGATTTAACCTTTAAAAATAAATTATGAGCCAGGCGTGGTGGCTCACGCCTTTAATCCCAGCACTTTGGAGGCAGAGGCAGGCGGATCTTTGTGAGTTCAAGGCCAGCCTGGTCTACAGAGCGAGTTCCAGGACAGCTGGGGCTACAGGGAGACCCTGTCTCAAAAAGACCAATAAATAAATAAATAAATAAATAAATAAATAAATTATGGATATGTCTTGTTTTAGTATTCTATGCTTTATTGTACTTCATAGGTGATGTAGTCTTTATAAACTGATGGCTCATTGAAAGCCTGCACTGGGGCAGATGACTGTTTTCAACCCGTCTGTGCTCACCTTAGGTTTCCATTACATTTTGGTGATTCTCACAGTATTTCAAGCATATCCATTGTTTGTTTTAGTACTGGGGATTGAAACCTAGGCCTTCATCTTGTTAGGCAGGTACTGTACCATCAGGCTAAATTCTCAACTACAATTGTCTTTGTTATATTCTATTCATTAGGGTAGTCTATAGTTGGTACTCTTTGTTTTTTTTAATTACTTCTTTATTTTTTTTTTCATTTTTTAACAATAAGTAATAATTTATGAGTACAAGCATCCTTCATGTAAAACCAATTTGTAAGCAGTTGTGCCCAAACCCACACAGCCCATGGGTCCCACCATCCAGCTGGGGGGGCTTCTATGTTCAATCAAGTTGATCAGATGAGTGTCCAGACAATATTGCTGTAGTTTCGCCATTCACCCCAATTACAGCCCTTACATTCTATCATGCCCCCTCTTCTGCAGATTATTCCCTAGGCTTAGAAAAGGGGCACAGGATCTGAGATCTCCTGAGCCCACTAGAAGGAAGAGCGGGAGACAGGTAGGAACTGGGTGCCTCAGCAGAGCTGATTGTTGATCCCTTGGTCCACCTGTCTTTGGCTTGATTGACGTTTGTGGCTGTGGGGTCGGAGTTATCCTCCCAGCTGGGATTAAAGGTGCAGTCTTTGGTTTGGTTGGATTTTGTGGCTGTGGGGGCGGAGTTATCCTCCCAGCCGGTATTAAAGGTGGCTTGTGTGACTATTGAGATCTGAGATCTCCTGAGCCCAGCAGAAGGTACCTGGGCATGGGCTGAAGAGTCTCCCCCGCCCCCC